>ML797058.1:77958-110796 GCA_009831015.1 Picea engelmannii
TCTAGGTAGGATTTCGGGGGTAGGCATCCAAATAACCCCCCGTTATCTGGTTCTCACAATTTCAAACATAGAAGTTGATAAATAGGGAACTTTCAAATCCTCCAAGTCCAGCGTCCCAATCACCATAAGGTAGGGAGATACCCGTGAAGGGTCGAAGGCCAAGGTCCGGTTGTTCTGTGCGTCCCCCCTTGAGGCACCCACCTCTTGGATGGGATCCAGCTCGTGACCCATTTCTTAGGCCGAAAATCTAAATGCCGCGCTTGGACCAAGGTACCTAGTGACCAATTTTAGGACATCTACCCAGGTGGCAATTATGGGCTGCAATTGCACCTTGATTGATTTTGTGTGGCTATTGGGAGGTATCGCCAGCTCTTTCGGGATATTGCACTCTCTACCCCTCATTATAACCAGTTATTTCATTCTTCACTAGTATCTCTTTCAGTGACTTCAGACCCCACTGTTGAGAGCTATTGGAAGATCCAGTGCTATTTGAGAGGAAGGACGTTACGTCTTCTAGGACACGAGAATTTGCTTTCTTTTTTTATTTCCCCACGCGGACAAAAAACCCTCTTACCCACATATATGCTTCTTTTTCATTGATGTATGATGCACATCTGATTACAGTTTAACTTTGATATATATATTGTGTAGACCATCACAGCAAAAGGCTCTTGTTTCTATATTTTCTCTCACCACTGGTTGCACACATTTCACACAATTAGTCTGACATCATAGGGGAACCACAGAACCCCCGTCGTTCATGACGTTTGCTCAACCTTCCTCCTATCTTAGGAGGAGTATCTGGTCGTACTCGCTCATCGGTACCTCCTTCACACACTCCTGTGAGTGCCACTATCTTAGGATTAGCCTTGCTTGGTTCCACCTTACTTGGGTCTTCTTCCCAAGGTCATCTGTCCACTCGCTCTCCTTTGCACGGAGGCGGGGGACCCACTTCCTCTTAAGGAGGGAGCACCAACCCACCTAGTCCCCATCAAGGATCAGGTGCACAACACACTATGGATGGAACTAACATTCCTACCCCACTACAGATGCCCTACTTGGCCTCTCTCAACATTCCGGATCTCACCAAGCTCACTAATGATCCTATATTGCATGACGCCACATGGCCTGCAATGCCAACCAAAATTCCTTCAGACATACCAAAGTTTGAAGGTAAGGCAGGGGATGACCCTGCCAATCATGTCATGACCTTTCATCTATGGTGTTCTTCCAATAGCATCATGGAAGATTCCGTCAAACTGCGTCTTTTTCAACGCACACTTACTGGCCCATCAGCCAAATAGTATGTCGAAGAAAAATCTGGGTCCCACACGACCTTTGAATCATTGGCCAAAGCCTTCTTAACTTTCTTCCAATTACCCATTCGACATGACAATGGTCTAGAACTACTGTCTAATTTCAAACAGTCCTTAGCCACCCACATTGCTGACCACATTCATGAGTGGCGTAGGCGACGTAGTTTGTGTAAAGCAGAAACCACCAAGCAGCAATGTCTTGACTGGTTTCTTAGATCACTTGTCGCTCTCCTTGGTAAGGATGTAGCTTCTACCTTCCCACAATCTGAAGAGGAAGCCATCAACAAAGCTCAACAATATGACCTCATTTACGCACAGTCAGGATACTTATACACAGTACTTCCTGATCTGCCAAAACCTGTGCCATTTGGCCAGGACAAACCTGGGATGTCTCACTCAGCAGATGGGCTAATAGGTGCCACCACACACCATGGCCCACAACCCCAACCACCACCGATGTATGGAATGCCTCATTACCCACCAGCATATGGGGGCACTTCTTATTACCCCCCACCCCCTTATCAACAACCATATCATGTTGCTACACCTCCACCCGTCAGTGGACCACCACCGGCACCTCCCATACATCCACCTCTCCCAAACACCAGTGGCCCTCCCTCCACATCACCTTATAGTACTAGCGAAAGCGTCGCACCTTCCTACGTACCCTATGGAGCTGCACCACCACAGAGCCCTTACTTTCCCTTTCCGGGTCCTCAACAACCCATGGCTCCCCCACATCCTCATACGGGGGTCAATTTTGTTCAACCCTCTGCTGCTCAGCAATATCAAAATTTTGAACATTTGAACACAGCCAATCCAACCCATCCATCAAAAAACACTAGGAGGAAAGGCAGGAATAGGAATAATAACAATTCTGGTCAAGGCGGGAATCAACCCCCACAACAACAACCCACTGGGGGCAATCAGAACCAAGGGAACCAAAACCCCCAAGGGGGAAATAACAACAAATGCCAAGGGCGGAACACTATTAAAACTATCCACCCTTGTGCTCTTTTTGGCGTATATGGTCATTACACTCACCATTTCCCACAGATCGTTGATTTCAAAAGGATGAAAGACTCTAGAAGTCTTCCTCCTTCTCCTGCGCAATCTGCCCCGCAGCAGGCACAACAACAATTTGCGCAACAACCCCCTCCCTCCGTGCTGAAAAATCCTATCCCACATCAAGGTGTCATAAACACCAATCAGGACGCACAGCACCCCCCACCTCAGGTGGGCCAATACCACAATCCCAACAATCCAGCAGAAAGAACAATTCTCCTCACCAGTGAGGAAGAAATCCTTTTGCAAACACGCAATCGTCAGTATCTTGCAACAGCTGAATCTACCCATACACCTCCAGAAACAAACCCTACACCGACGGGACCTCCTTTGGTAATCCCTCGCCCTTCAGCCGAACCACCATTACGCATCCCTCACATCCCATTGCACAGGAATGTCCATAACCCACAGGCTAGGGCAGCACACAACTACAGCTTGGTAGATGACTTAGCACAATCCCCGACTGCCATGTTAGTTCTGGAAGTCCTCCAGACTTGTCCTACTTAGTGGAAATCACTACTTTCCGCTCTGTGCGTAGTCGACCCTGCTGATACTCGACTCATCACCTTTGACCTAGATAGCTGCGAACCGCGTCTTCCCGCCGCCGTTGCTATTCAAATACCAGTAAAAATACGGAACATCACCGTCCATCGGTGTATCATCGATGAAGGGGCATCTACATGCATCATGTCCAAAATAGTATGGAAGAAACTTGGTTCCCCAAAACTCATACCTTCTGCCATCACCTTACGAGCTTATGATGGATGACCATCATCTCCTGAAGGGCTCTTCCAAAATGTCCCCGTAGAACTCGGAGGCAAAACTATCCTCATTGACATCGAAGTTATCGACGCTCAGCTCGATTACAATATCTTGCTGGGACGTAGCTACATGTATGATATGAAGGCAGTGGCATCATCCATCTTTCGGACAATCATGTTCCCCCACAATGGGAAGATTGTAACCATTGACCAAGTCTCACACTACGAGCCTAACCCATCTGCCAATCTCGATAACATTCTTCCTCTTATTCACACCAACCAAGATGTATATCCACTCATTGAGATGGGTCCTGGTATTTTCAAAGATCCATCCTTGTTAAGGACGTACCATGGATCACCACCACTCCTTCCCCCTAGCCAAGTATGCGTTTTTTCCTCTAAAGAAACTATCCAGGAGGATGTTAGTCCTCCTCAGGAGGCTTCAGTCATTCCTGACATCTCAACATTCGCAGCACCACTCCCACAGGAGCCTCCTGCGCATTCGTCGACACCTACGGTCCACGAATCCACAACCCCACAAGGCCCTAGTCCCATTTTGGAGACAGTCCCCCAACCCCTCACTCAAATTCCCTTCTTTTACCCCCCACCCGGTATAGAAGCTTTCTAGGTAGCAGCAACACTCACACTACCCAATATGGTGTTAGCAATCCCAGTGTGGTACTTACATCCACCTGAGATGGTCCCTCGCCCACAGGCAGGACTCCTCATGACGATTCTTGTCATCACACCCACTACCCCCACTATCCCCATACTCCCTACCCCCCCTGCTACAGCCGAGGGCAGGCGACAGAAGAAGGATCCCACAGCTCCACTTCCTCCGCGCATCTCACCACCTTGTGCCTTGTGTGACAAAGAGGGTCACCAAACCAACAACTGCCCATCACTACCAAAATTAAGGAATTTGATTCCCCCCAATCCAACCCCCACACCATCCATTACTACTGCTACCACTCAACCTTCCAGTAGTAAAGGGTTGAAGACCAAATTCACTTGTGCCATCTGTTCTGAGTATGGCCATTACACCCATCATTGTCCAGCACTGCCTCATTTCCGGCAGGCATTAGCTATCGTGAGCCGAGACTTTCAGAACAACCCAAGCCCGGCTACATCCTCCACAACACCTATCACTGACATTCGCTATGTCACCACTTCAGTCAATGAACGCATGAGATGCCCTTGCTCTCTTTGTGATTCGTTGGCTCATTTTACATACTAATGTCCGATGATCATCGAATATTGGCAGCGTCAGTTAGCCCTGCTTCACCAACCCGCAGAGGCAATCATTGACATATCTTCACCATTTGAAGATCTCCATATCATCTCTCCCGAGCCCGAGGCACTCCCTACGCCTCCATGGTTCATAGAAAACATATCTGAGGATTTACCCCGTAACCCACCCAAATCTCCCGCCCATCCCCCTGTGGAGACTCTCCATCCCAATACTACGGGTACCCCTCAATACCTCAATATATGGTTTATGACGAGTGAACCCTCAACCTCTCCTAGCATTACCTCCTCTGTTTCTACAGCAGGGGGCAACCACACGGTCACTGAGATCACTCCTCATGATCCATTATATTTCCGTCGTTTCCAATGTGATGAAGAAATACTGAAAGAGCTACAACACCCGGACTCTCCCTGGGATGCACTCCATCATCATGCTCTCTTCCTTCCGCAGGACGCCCTCATGCCTCCTATCCACAATCCCATTTACGCGGTCGAAACCAAAGATTTTATCCCATCAGAGACTATCGATTGGTTCAACAATCCTATTCCTGCACCCGATGCTTTTGAAGAAGGTAATCTAGCTAACATCTCCCCCACCATCAAAATCGACATTTCCATCAAACCAGGCATCGTTGAAGAGATCATCATTGGAGCTGCTTGCACTCCTCAGGAGATTGCAACATACAAAGCCCTCTTCCAGGAATTTAGAGATATTTTCGCCTGGTCATACACAGAGATTCCTGGCCTCGACCCCTCTATTGTCGAACATCGCATCGACACCTGGCCTGACATCACACCAGTTCGCCAGAAACAGCTACCGCTACACCCATCCAAGGCCGTGGATATCAAAGCCGAAATAGAAAAATTGCGTACGGCCGGATTCATTTACCCCATCGCTTATACTTCATGGGTGTCCAACCCTGTACTCGTCGACAAAAAATAGGGATCTATCCACGTTTGCACCGACTTTCGTGATCTCAATAACGCATGTCCCAACGACAACTTCCCAACACCTTTCATCGATCAGATCATCGATAATTGCACCGATCATGAGGCTCTCTCCTTCATGGACGGCTTCTCTGGCTATAACTAGATTCAAATCCACCCAGTCGATCAGTACAAAACCGCATTCATAACCCCATGGGGTACGTTTTCATATCGTGTCATGCCCTTTGGCCTCAAAAATGCCGGTGCAACTTTCCAGCGGGCCATGACATACATCTTTCATGATCTAGCTGCAATCATCCTCGCTTACCTGGACGACCTCACCGCTCGATCCAAGAAGCGCACCCAACACCTCGATGATTTACGAGTCATGTTTCAACGGTGTCGTCAGTACAACATCCTCTTGAATCCTCTTAAGTGTGTATTCTGCATCACCACAGGGCGCCTCCTCGGTTTCATCGTTTCCCAAAACGGTATCACCGTGGACCCCCTCAAAGTCCAAGCCATCACAGAAATTCCACCTCCTCGGAACTTGCGACAGCTACAGAGTCTACAGGGCAAAGCCAACTTTCTGAGACACTTTGTTCCTGATTACGCTATACGTGCACATGGTTTCCTTCACTTACTGCATCATGACATCCCCTTTCATTGGGACGACTATGCCCAACAGTCGTTTGACGATCTGAAGGCAGCACTTTCAAATGCACCTTTGATTAGTGCACCTGACTACAATCGCGACTACATCCTCTATGTATCAGCATCAGCTATATTAGTAGCCGGCGTCCTCGTCCAACTCGGATATGACAATCGTGAACACGTCATTTATTATGTCAGTAAGAACCTCTCAGGACCACCCTTGAAGTACAAAAATGAAGAGAAAATTTCTCTTGCAGTTGTCCTCGCAGTCTAGAAACTGCGTCACTACATTCTGCTTCGCACCACCAAGGTCGTCGGAAATTCCAACCCTATGCAATATTTGCTCAGCCGTCGCCAAGTTAACGACAAGTTTGCTCGATGGATCGTTATCCTTCAAGAGTATGACCTCGAGTTCTCAACACCTAAGAGTAAGAAGGCCCTCGTTCTCACTGAACTTGTCACGGTCCTTCCCTCTGACACACCTAGCACCCTTGTCAATACTGACTTTCCTGATGAACATCTCTTTTACATTGCTTCAGATGATCCTTGGTACGACGACCTTCTCGTCTACCTACAAACTCAAAAGTTTGGAAATCACCTATCACAAGATGATCGTCGGCGCATCCGCCATCAAGCACCCCGCTATCTCCTCATCGGTGACATCCTATATCGACGAGGCGTCGACACCATTCTTCGTCGCTGCCTGACTATTGACGAGGCTGACAGAGTCTTAAATGACTGCCACAACGGCGCCTGTGGGGGCCATCTTTCGGGCATCACCATGGCTCAAAATATTATCCAGGCCGGTTACTTTTGGCCTACCCTATTTCATGATTGCATTCATGCCGTGAAACGCTGTGAGCAATGTCAGCTCTATGCCAACAAAGCTCGCGCTCCCCCCGCTCTTCTTCATCCAGTCATCACTGCCGGCCCCTTTTGTAAATGGGGCATTGATTTTATGACTTGTAATCCCCCCTCCAACAATGGTCACAAATACATTGTTGTCGCTGTTGATTACTTCACCAAATGGGCTGAAGCTATGCCCACCTTCAACAACACCGCTGACACAACAGCGCGTTTTTTCTTCAACCACGTCATATCCTGGTTTGGAGTACCACTCCAACTCATTTCCGATCATGGGAAACATTTTGAGAATGAGATCTTCATCAAACTCTCATCTCGTTTATGCTTCTCTCACGAGTTTGCCTCACCATACTATCCTCAGTCAAACGGACAGGTCGAGGCAATCAACAAAGTCCTCAAGACCATGTTACAATGCACGGTTAACAAACATAAAACCAATTGGCATCATATGTTATTTTCCACGCTATGGGCTTATCGAACGGCAGTGAAGACCACCACAGGTTTCACACCATTCCATCTAGTCCATGGAATCGAGGCAACTCTTCCCATCGAATGCGAAATTCCCACCCTTCGCACCGCCATTGAGCTTTTACCTGACACTGCCCCAATGGAGCAGCGCTTGCTGAACTTGGAGTCTCTGGATGAAGATCGTCGGTCCTCATTACAGAACAACGAGGCAGCTAAAAATCAATCCAAGGCTACCTTCGATCGCCATGTCAACCTTCGATCATTTCGCGAAGGTGACCTCGTCCTAGCCTATGATATCGCCCATGATACCTTTGGCCACGGCAAATTCGAATCCCTCTGGCATGGAACTTACATCATCCAACATTGCCTCACCAGAGGCGCATACATCCTGGCGTCCCCCGAAGGCCTCACGCTCAAAGAACCCGTCAATGGGTTATACCTCAAGAAATTTTATGCTTAAACGTAGTCAAGCTACTTTAGGTTATTTTTTCTTTTTTAGCGTTTTTAATCTTTTTTGCCCTCATCTAAACTATCCTTTGTGCTATTGACAGATGACTCCTCCACCAGCTTACCACATTGGGTACGCCGACGACGCCAACTGTTGGACACAAAATCTCACGTCGGTTGCTTGGGCTCTCTACACCCCTTCACATGACATGCTACATTCCAGCAACATCTGTTTAGGACCAGCAACCAATAACCAAGCTGAATACACTACTGTCATTGGCCTCCTGACCGACGCCCAGCATCATCATATTCGTCACCTTAGCATTTTCCTCGACTCTCAATTGGTCGTTCTCCAACTTAACAATGTGTACCGTGTACGCGATCCGTGCCTCTTTCGCAAATACCTGCAGGTTAGATTATTGACTCGAAATTTTGATTCCATTAGATTTACACATATTCCAAGAGAATTGAATCAAACAACAGATGAAATAGCTAACATGGTGCTAGATTGGGATATATCACATCAACATACACATACATAAAAAATCTCATATAAACTTGTCACAGCATATAGATAGCATCAACATCATCAACATCAACACAAAATAACATATGTAAAACACATTTGGATCCAAAAAATGTGTATACTCATATATATATATAGGCCTCTCCGGCCATCCGAATGTTTACATATACAAAAATACATTGGCCCACAGGCCCGTGCCACATCATGGTACAAAAAATTGGCTCACCAGCCTATCAAAACTGTATACAATACAATTAGGGGGCCTCTATCACACCCCCAGCTGCCCCTCCCTCAGGAGGAGGAGGCGACCCACCCCTACCTGCCCCAGGCGGTGGAGGTGGCGCACCTGCAGGACCCTCCTGCCCTGGCGGCAGGCATCCACTAGTCATGGCGGCGAGCACAGCTGCTCGTCGCATAATGGACCGCCATTGTGGCGGTAACCCGATACACTGCTCCAGGAACTCCTCGTCCTGGATACGGATCCACATGCCCTCAGGCACGTCCCGAAACACTGTCTCAAACCGACGGAGTATGTCATCCAACTCCCCTCTGACTGCCGCCGGAGGGGCATGTGATGGCCCCGCACTAGGGTCATCAAAGCGATGCCTCTGTGCCAGTCTCTCGGGCCCTGCTGGTCGCCCAGCAGCCTCGTCCCATGGACGCCTCTCTCCACGTGGAGGTCTCCCCTCTCACTACACTGGCGGTCTATATAACTCTACCTCATGTCCGCGAGGTGCCAAATCTGCACATGCACCAAACAAGCAACAACAGATGGTATCAGTGTCTATATATCAAACATATTCACTGGTATATCAAAATCACAACATAAGTCAAAAACATATATAAAAACACGACATACCTCTGTGGTCAAACACCTCCCCAGGAGGTAGTACCATATCCGGGTCCCCCCGGAAGTCCACCCCAGCATAGGGGAACTAGAGTATCACCTGCTGTATCTACCGCCATATCTGCGCTGCCTGCACAGTAAAGTAGTGTCTGACTTCACCACCACTGTGGCGAACCAATATCTATGACCACCACCTCAAATGTGGCTCTCGTACCCCTGGTGCCTCCAGTAGCACCCTCGAGTGCAGCATCGACACCCTCTCCAAGAAGAAGGCCACCAGGATGGAGCCAAAAGTGAATTCCCCGGCACCTCTAGACCGACAGTGGTCCAGTTGCGCAATCATATGCACATGTAGGGTTAGCCCCCAGGCGAACCTCTCACAGCCCACCACTACCCTCTCCATCAAAATCAACTCGCCACCACTAATCTGGTGGGGTGCTCGGGATCCGTACACTCGCACTACCATCGCTTCTATGCAACGATGCAGCAGGACATCTATCCTACTAATACTCATTGATGACCCAGTCATATAGTGCTCGCCTGAGCAGTATCTCTTGGCGACCTCACACAGATCAGTGTCCCTCGGTAGCACAGGCACTACCGGCAATGGTGTTCCCCGAAAGGGGAGCCCAGTCAAGAAGTAGATGTCCTCCACCGCAGTGAAGGCGATCTGCTCTCCTCGCACGAGGAAGCAGTGTTAATCTGGACTCCACATCTCAATCAGAAAACAGAGCAAATACTCCTGCGACCGTACCAGAGGGCACTCAAAAAACTTTAGCAACCCACTAGCTGCTAAAGACGCCCGAACTGCAGGCCTCGCCTCGGCCACTTCATCTCGCAGCTGCGACCAGTACTGCTCGCGCCACCGCACATCCATGGTCACTTCTCGCCACCTGCACACAACCCAGAGTCCTATATTATCTTAGGAAATCACCCAAGACATCAAATAATCTAATTTGTTACCTTGAAGCCTTGCCTCAAAGGCACGGTTTTACCACCCACAGGCGTGCACACATGCGCACCTGTTAACTATACAGGCGCGCATGTATGCGCGCCTATTTTTCCCACAGGCGTGCTCATGAGCGCGCCTATTCACCATACAGGCGCGCCTGTCCAACCCACAGGCACGCTCTCAAGCGCGCCTGTTCACCCCACAGGCGCGCACTCATGCGCGCCTGTCTACCTTACAGGCGCGCCCCTAAGGCGCGCCTTAATTTCCCTCTCGCGCGCACACATGCGTGCTTTTTCAGTGTATAGGCGCTCACTCATGTGTGCCTTCTACTGAGTCGCACGTGTGTGTGGGCCCACCCTCTACCCAAAAACCCCCTAAAACTCTCGTACGACCCCCCGTACCTACCCTACCCAAAAATTGGAAACCTATAGCTATGCAGGATGTTCAGACCACTAACCTGTAACTCGCATGCCGTGGATCGGGTACCTCGTGCTCACGGAATCACTCAATCTCCTCTGAATCTTCTCGAAAACTCACTATAGCAGCAGGTACAAATGAGGTGGCAATGTGGGCCCTACAGCTATATATAGGCCGTTTTGCCAAACTTCCACTCACCATTCCGGGAGCCCACGACGTCCATTTTTCAAACCGTCTTCAGCCATGGGATCAGCGTCCCGGCACCTACATCATGGCTATCCCTGGGCCACTTTTCACCCTGAGCCCCTGGGGTGCCCTTTTTTCATATCATGGCCAAGTACGCACACGCATTATCACATTTATCTAATACATGTTCATATTTGTTCTTCTATTCAGATATTGTTCACTTTGGGTATTTGGTTGTTCTCTGTGCAGGAACTTGGTCCTCACCCCTCAACAACTTTCCTTCTGGTATATACTCAGCACTGGCATGTAGTCTATCTTGCTATATTGCATTTACACTCCAGTCACACCCTCTAATTTTGGCCTTTAGGATACCCTTTTTCCGGCTCTGCAGTACTCACACCTGCATTTGCATTTTTGGTACTGGTACCCGGTAGTTTTCTTACCCACATGAGTCGTCTCATTCATAGCACCTTTTTTCACTTTTGACACTCATGCTGCTCTTTATTACCCTTTAGGGATGGGAGTCCTGGTAGTCTTTCATCATGTCGCGAACTAACCACATACTTCTTCTCCTCATTTTGCTAGCTTCCCATATGGACTCCCAGCACATCGCTTTATGGTCAGGTTCTTTTCTTTACCTACACCTCCGCAGGATCATGAACCCACCATTTCATCCACCATCAGTTTTCCCATCTGCGAACCTATCTTCATTTCATCTACCTCATACAGAAACTCACCAATGGGGCCCCCACCCTTCATCATTTTTCCCAGAAATTTCTGCCCTCCCCGGGGCACTCATTTCACACTGGGGCACCCATTTCTGTATTTTGTACATCTTTCCCACATTTATTCATCATTTGTTGTACAGACGCCTTTATTTTCCATCCTTTACTTTTTTCGTCACCATTGGCGACCTGCTTTCCTTCTGGCCACACGCAACCCATGTCACCCTTGGTTGGAGCATTATTTCTCCTTTCCCCCGCCGACATCGTCTATGTTTTCAGACTACTACCCAGGTCACTTACCTCTACCCTCTGAATTTGTTCACCTTGTCCAGCCTCTGGCACAACTTACCCCTGATCTTGTTGTCCCCCTGACACTTGATCTTATCACACGGTTGCGGCCATTCATTCTATCATATACCCTCCAGCCAAGGGCAGTCTTGAGTCCTCCCATTTTTTCGACTTCGTCTATGTACCTCTGCCACTTCTCCACCATAGTAGATTCCACGAAGCCCTTTGCTTCTGGGAGTCGCGTCATCCTTTTGTCGACATCAACACACTTTTCCAAAAGAGCGATAGTATCTTGATTCTCATTTCCCATTCAATGAGAGATCTCGGACGACACAGGGGGAAACACCATTGCTCCCTGATGTCGTTGACCCCCATAACATTCGACGCCAACACTTTCTCATGTTACGGTGGGTCTTACTTTATGACTATTGCAGTTTTTCTTATCAGTTGCCGAAGACCTCTAAACTTGGTAGGGCCACCAATGCCCACATCACCGTCGCTGTTAACTTCTGCGACTATTACCGCTGGTTCAGAGTATGTTCCGTTGCAAAATTGTCTTCTGCCTTTATCATTCCACCCCCGAGGGCGCTGCAGTTGTCTACATCAACATTTCCAACATTTGCTTTTCAGAGTCACATTATACGAGCATGGGACATGCCCGCCTCGTTTGTACACACTTGTATATTGATACACACCTTGTGGAAAGTCGAGATCTACAGGTTCCTTTCTTCTCCAAAGGATCGCTCTATGCGGTCTCCTTCTTGCTCTCCCTTACAACACCATCCTCAACAAAAGAAACATTGATGGATTTCGGCTATACGTTTTGCTCCTAACCTCATCCATAAGGGGGCATCTGTTATCACTGAAATTTCGTCCGCACGTGGCGACAAGAACTCCACATCATCAAAACAGCAATGGAGTCATTCATGGCACAAGATTAATGCCACAACATTGCAAAAAGGGTCAAAACTATACCAAATGACCAAAAATTTGAAGGGCGCTTTACATCAGTTGGGTGCGCGCGCGTATGCATGTAATAGCATCGTACAAAGCGCGCATATGTGCACAAGGCGCGACTGTTGGGATAAAAACCCACGCGCCTGCTAAACGACACATTTATTGAAATTGGTCGGCCTCTCAACCACTAATGTATCAGCTCCCAAGTCGATTTGACACCAAATCCGAGCTCAATCCTCATGGTGGGCTGGTCAAAGACCTAATTGTGCCCTAAAGAGCCTCTTTTCACATTCAAAAGAGGTTACATAATAACCCAATGCTTGGCTATAAAAATCCATGAATGACCACCATTTTCTCAAGGAATTCTTCATACTGTTATGCTGCTGAGATTGCTAAGGACCCATTCTTTGGCAATAAACACCACAAGCTGCATTTCATAGAGCTATTCACCCCTCACTTGAGTGAATAAGCTTGGAGTTCTTTCACCCACATTTTCATCTTTTCATTGTAAATGAGAGCAAGCTTTGAGGGCCTCGAGAGCCTTCCATTGGAGAAATAAGGGACCCAAGTCCCCTTTCTTCTTTGTGTCTTTGGATTTCATCAACAGATCAACTTATACATTGGTGATATTGGTCCATTTGTCTCTATTTTTCATTTTCTCATATGCTTTTAGTTTTTATTTGTTTTATTTTAATTCTTGTTAATAGCTTTGTTGTTTTTCTTTCTAACTTTTTACCTCATAGCTGTCATGCCTAGCAGAGCCCAACTGGGCATGTAAGCACTCATAATTTGCTCACTTAGTGACGAATTGGGTGCAAACAACCATTCCTTTCATCTTTTCTCCTACCAAGTCCTTTATTTGCATATATCCTCCATCTGTGACATACTTCACTTCATATTGCCCTATACAATGCATTCAAAACTTACGAGGATGTTGTAGAAATTTGTTGTCATGGAGGAGAACTAGGTCTCCCTCCTTAAAACTCTTCTTCTTTATGTGTCTATCATGCTAGGATTTGTCCCTTTCTTTTTGCACCTCTTGGTGGAATCCTGCCAAAATAATCATGTCTTCTTCTAGCTCCATCAGTTGACTTAACCTTTCTATTATTATGCCTTCTTTCATATTTGTAATTGTTTCCACACGTAGACTAGCTACCAAAAATTCTAATGGCACCATTACTTCTTGTCCATACATCAATCTAGATGGTGTATGTCCTATCAAATTATTTCATGTATTACTTTATGCCCATAATACTGCTGGGATTTTTAAATCTCAATCATCTCTATTCACATTGCATATCTTTGTCAAAGCATTCTACAAAATCTTGTTGAAAGCTTCTACTATCCCATTTTCTTGAGGATGATATGGTGTACTCTTATGGTGATAGACTTCAAATTCATCCTTCATAGCCTAGATGGTACCATTAATAAAATGGTTTCCTTGGTCACTCATCAAAATCCTAGGACATACAAATCTTGTGGTCACCTGCTCAAATAAGAAGTGTGTTGATGTATTTGTGCTGCAATCCTTGACTCATGTTGCTTCTGCCCATATGGTTAAGTATTATGTCACAACAATGATATGTATATCTCTTGACCATCTTGTTGGTGGACTAATAGAATATATTTCCCACTTGTCAAATACCTGAAGTGTTACTTGGGGTCTTAGGGGCATCTCATCCCTCTTATTGGGTTTTCTCACTCTATGACAAATATCATAGTTATGGCAATATTCCTTCGCATATTTATGAAATGTCAGCCACCATAAACCTGCACAAAATATCTTATGTGTGATATATTTTCATACATAGCATCCTCCAGCTATACCTTCATGAGCTTCTGCTAAAACCATAGTCCTTTCATTTTCCAATACACACATTATCAAGATGTTTTCTATGCCCATCTTGTATAAGTGACCTGCAATGAGTTGATATTCTATAGATATGACTACCATATTTTTCTTCAGTGAAGTACTAAACTCCTTTGGCACAACTCTTGTACTCAAGAATTCAATGACATCAGTGAAGTACTCATCAACTACATGTACTGAAAATAACTGTGCATCAGGGAATTTTTCTTCCAAGTTAGTAGGTTCTTCTCCATTGGTGACCCTTGACAAGTGATTAGGGCTTGCATTCAACTTCCTTGGTTTAACTATTGTCTCAAAATAAAATTCCTGGAATAATAACAACCATCTACAAATCCTCCCCCCCAACACTGGCTTGTTGAGTAGATATTTGAGGGAAGAATGATCTATGAACATTTTAAAATGATTTCCCTATAAGTAATGTCTGAATTTATGAAGTGCATACATCATGTCTAGGCCTTCTCTTTCTGTGGTATTGTAATTTTGATTTGATTCTGGTAACTTCATGCTTGTAAAGGCTATAGGATGATCTAATTCACCTACTCTTGGTTGTGCCAGAATTGCTCCAAGTGTTATTTCTGATGCATCTACATGCACATGAAATGTCTTTTCCCAGTATAGAAACATTAAGCTAGGTGTTGTCACCATCTTCTCCTTCAAAGTATCCAATCCTTGTTCGAAATCCTCATTCCACTGAAATTTGGTGTCCTTCTTCAACAATTTATCCATCGACATAGTATTTTGTGAATACCCTTTGATAAAATTTATGTAGTATCTTGTATGTCCAAGTGTGGCTCTTAACTGGTGAAGTGACTTTGGTGGTGGTAAGTTCAAAATTACAACAATCATAGCAGGGTCAACCAGTAAACCTTGTCTTCACACTATATGTCTCAAGATTATCCCAAAAGATGTATCGAAAATGAATTTATTGATGTTTAAGGAGATCTGACATTTCCTGCATATTTCCAACATTAGTCTTAGGACTTCTACATTATCTTTCAAAATACTAAAAACAGACTAGTCATCCAGATATACTTCTAAAAATTGATGTATGAACTCCTTAAAAGCATCTATGACCACCCTTGAAAAGATATTTTGTGCATTCTTCAATCCAAAGGGCATAATTGTATACTGATATGATACCCATTATGCAGAAAATGTGGTCTTATGCATATCCTCTAGAGCTATTTTCATCTGATGATAACCTAAAAATCCATCTATGAATGAATATGTTTCTTGGCCTCCTACATTCTCCAAGACCTGATTTATAAACAGGGTAGGGAAAGGATCATGTAAGAAAGAATCACTTAATTTCCTTAGATATAAAAAAATTATTATCCCTCCCTACTTCTTTTCCTAGACTACCATGGGACTGATCCATTTGGATTCCTCCACTGGCTCTATGATACTAGCTTCTAACATTCAGTCAATTTTTTCTTTCACTTTCTTCTTATATATTCGATTCATCATGTAAGGTCTATGTCTAATAGGTCTGGCATCTGGTTTTAGGGGTATCCTCATCTCACCTAGCTCACATGTTATTCCTTTCATCTCTGTAAAGGTTGTTGGAAACAAGTCATTGTATTCACGCAGTAACTATGTTATCCTTTTTAGTGTCTCCTCATCTCAGTTGTCTCCAATGCTTGCCATTTTAGGGTTTTCTTCTGTCACAATGTTGAATTTCTTGACCTTGATTGGTGTATAAAATGCCCTTGACTCCAGAGATGGACCTTCCACCTCTCTTTCTCCTTCAATCTATGTTATTCAAATGTTGTATGGATCATCTTCATCTAGTGCTTCCTCTATGAAATGATAACACGAGAGTAATATTTGACTATCTTTCTTTTCTTTTGTTGATATTCTATTATAATTTCCACCTCAAGTTCCTTAAAAAATATCATTCCCTGTATCAACTTCAGGGCTGAATCAATATTGGGGTTCTCATGCTCAAATGAGAAATTTACCACAAAATTATGTTCTAATACTGGCCATTTTGTAGTGTCTCTGCTCATCTCCTAGTCTATGCATCAGTTCCCTAGTATCCCTTCCAATGTATGAATGAAGTAATGAGGCCATTCCTCTAGTGGTGTCAACCTCCATTATGTTCTGCATTTATCTAGGTGCTCAACTATCCTTCCTCATCCATCACACTTCTACAATGTATTACTCCCATGTTCTTCACAAACTCTAATGGGTAGTAACTGATGTGAGTGGGAAATCCTGCTTACAGACTTAGCATTTAAGGGCTCTAATCATGCATGCAGAAAATGACCATTTAAAGGCCTCTACTTTTTTCTATTCTCCCAACACAAAACCCCACATTCATGCAATACAAAGGTGCAAACAAGATTAGGTAACTCTACCTTAAATCCTTCATTTGATGTCGATCCCTTCGCTTTCACTCACTCCTTGATTGCAAGCCTCCTCCCAAATCTGACCTGCATTCACACATAGACAAACAGAGAGCTACAAACATGCATTTCATATACTAATTGTTGGGTAGATGTGACAATATCATAAAATAAATACACAATTTGAACACATAATATGGTGGGATTAAAAAAGTATTCCTTTTTGTATTAATATTCACAAGAGTAAACTTACAATATGTGGCTGACACTGCTCTTCAAACCTAGTCCTGAGATCCTCTTCACAACGCACCAATTACTCAACCTCACAATACAATTGCAGGAAATTGGGGCAAAGGGGGGATAAATTTGGGCAGAGTTTCGATGCTCTTATTATTCCTTTTTTTCAAATGGGACACCTACCCCTTCTTTTATAGGTATTTATCTAATTGAATGACTGGCCATAGATAGTCAAACAGTTTTAGAAATTTCTAGAAACTCTATTTCCCGTCTACAACTTTCCATTTTTCATGCTTTTGTCAGTATACGCGGGCTGTAGAAGGCCTGCATGCATATGCATGAGTGCACACGCGAGCTGTAGAAGGTCAGGGCACGTATGGCTCAAAAAGAGGGCTTTTTAAAAGAGCTTGGCTCAAGAAAATAGAAACTAGTAGGGCTAGAGGCTAGGTATTCAAGATGGGTGCAAATTAGGTTTATAACATATGCCCCCTAAAGTGTGAGTTCATAAGAGCATATGATGGCCGAAATAATTTACCAATCTTCATCAATGTGCCAAGTGAGTGAACCTAGGGACCAGTATTTGGGAGTTTCCATCTGAAAAATAACAACTTGTTTCACCGAGGCGGGCATACCCATGCTCGGGATAAAAACTAAAATCATGGATTCCAATCAAATACACTACAGATCCATGTCATATAACTATATAAAGTGTAGCCTTGAGAAATACACAACGGATCTACATCTCAAAATCAAAAGATATACATGTATAGTATCCGTCTTCAAGAAGCTAAGTGTGGTCAGATGGCTGGAGATGATTCTTTCAGAGCTCGAGCAACAACTTCAAGATCTTCAAAACTTGGGTAAGAGTGTAGTATGAGTGTACGACTTCACTACCCAGAGGTCTTCGACAGCTCATCATGAATAGACAAGAGGATCTCGATGATCAGACAAAGAACTTCATTGATTTTGAACAAGGATTTTGATTGGTGTTTTAGGATGGTCGGGCATGAGGACAAGAGACAAACTGCAGAAAGGTCAACACAAGCTTGGTAAAAAATTCCCTTGGATAGTGGCACAACAAATGATGAGACTCATACAATATGATATTGACATAAGTTGATGATGCAGGAGGCAACGCCAACTCTCCATATTTTCGGAGGAATAACCAAATGGAAGAGGACACGACTATATGAGAACAACTTCCTAAGGTCATACTATATCCCATATCTTTGATGAACAAACGGAAAGATGTCCTTTGTCTAAGGGAGACTCCTTGTGCTGCCAACAAAAAAAAAGTACTTGTCCCTTCCTCTTTTCGAGGTATATTTGATTTTTTTTTTGTCTTTTTTCAATAATTTTGGAAAGCTTTTGAAAAAAGAACAAAATAATATTACATTACAAAGGAGGAAAGAGTGTCGCTAACATACTAGTTCTAGATGCAAGGAACACACTGATGCTCAGAACAAGGGGACATATGTAGAAAGGGGACGCTCGGAAAAAACCTCCATGGGCCAAAGGTGTCAATACGCAAAGGCAAAGTGCTACAGGGATTGTGTATAAGGCATGCTTCAGATGGTTCAGTTGAGAGCAACATGGAGCCGACATTAGGCCAAATACGTAGGTATGTGTTATAACCCTAAATTGCACCACACATGCTTACCTGGCATCAGGCCAACTCATATCCCTTCATTGCCAAAACATCTTCTGAACAACCTCTTTGAAAATCCTCTTGGGTCAAGGCCCACGTGCCCTAACCCACTATTGCACGCGTGTGCACGCTGGCAGGCCTACTACAGCCCGCATGTACCTAACAAAACACAAAAATAGGAAAGTTGTCGAAGGGACAAAAAGCTATGGATCAGTTAACTGAAACTCCCGACCATGCATGGCTGAGGGTTCCTCCAAAACCCTAGCTCCTTCTAGCCTATAAAAGAAGGGGTAGGGGTACCATTTGGAGGAGGAGGAATATAGCGAAGAAACTCTACCCATTTTCCGAATCCATTGTCCCAACCCTTTAGCCTTTCCTCAAGACAAAGGAGAATTAACGCAAAGCAGTTGGAGGAAAAAAGAAGAGGAGGATCCCAGGATCAGGATCAAGGAGCGGTGGTTGGTCTCGACTTTGATTGTAAGTTGATTCATTTTGAAAATAATAAAAGAATACTTTTCCCGTCCCAATGCATGAGTTATCTATGATTTGTTTAATTTGTGCTTAATTTCTAACCCTCAAGTAGAAAAGTAGTGTGCATGCATTGTTGTTTGTTTCGATTGCAGGTTATCATTGGAAGGAGCAGCACCAGCAAATGGACAAAAAGCGCAACGGAGGATCTACACCAAACATCAGTAACAAGGTTGGTAGTTCCTTTCCATGTATGTATTGTGAAAGAGGGGTTTAAGTTTTTGGTGGTAGGTTAAGTAGTAATTTCTTTACGGTCAAAATCTGCATGCAAGTCTGACCCTAGTTTGCTAGTTCGTAGGGTATTTTTCCCAACAATAGAATTGGCGACTCCACCGAGGAAGATACTCTTTAGGGTTTCCGGATTTAGTTGAGTTTTTTAGGTAGTTTAAGAGATTAGATTTTATGTTTCTTTGCATTTCTTTTTCTGTAAAGCCTGAGCTAGCAGGGATCCTGGTTCTTTATACCAGTTTTCCCTGACTGTTGCTTGACGGCAATTGTTGGGACACACATAGGTACACGCGGCCTGCAGAAGGCTAGCACGCATGTACCCGCGCCTTAACCTCTTACATCCCGCGTGTGAACGCTAGCTGTAGAGGTTTCAGTAGCCTGTAGGAGTTCAGAGAGCTTGAGAGGCATTCCTCCTCTTCGCTGTCAGAATTATACATTCTCAAGGGGTTTTCTGGATCCTGTCTGAGTCTTGTTGGTTCACAGTCTTGTCTCAGTTTGTCTTGTTGTGTTTTTTTATTCCTTGCAATTATTTTTCTTTTCTGTTAGAAGAAGCATCCAAGTCTTCAAGAGACCCTGGTTATCAATACCAGAGGCCTCTTCCTGGCTTAGGCTGCCTATGTTTATTTTTGTCTTAGAGTTTATACATACACGTGGCCTGTACAAGGTCAGCTCGCGTGTACACGCGTTCTGTTTTAGCTCAGCACGCGTTTGCACGCGTGTCGTTTCAGTGACAGTAGCGTGCTTGACAGGCTACTTTTCAATCAGGGTGGGGCAGTCATCCCCTCCTGTGGTGAGAAGTGTTCCTCTCAGGTGTTTGAGTCTAGGGTTGAACAGTTAGTAGGTTAGGGCCTCTTACCCTTAGCCTGTTTTTTCTTAGTTGATAGTTGATAGAAAAGATAAAAAAGAAAATTTTGTTTTATGGTTTTTAGACAAGTGTAAGAGTCGGTGATTTCTTGATTGCCATTGTGTGTCTTTGCTCTGATTCTTTGCGATCTGTGCTTTAAGCCATAAAAAAAAAATTTCTTGGTTTTAGGCTTGTCAGTATTTTCCCTTTGTTGCTTGATTAGCATGTAAATAAAAAAAAAAGAGAAAAAAAAAATCTTTTCATTTTCTTCTTTGTTTGAGGATTGTGTTTCTGCATCAATAGCTAGGGAGAAGTATTTTTGTTCATAAGTATTTTGCAATTCATTTAGAGCATAAGTAGCTCGTATTTGAGAAAAATTCCTTTATGTTTGCTGCATGAAATCTTAGAAAAATTGAAAAGAAAAAGAAGTCTTTCTTTGTGAAAAGTTGTTGATTTTTGCATTTAGTAAAAGTCTTTTGTTTCCATATTTTTTCATTCATTTTTTATTTGAGTCTTTACACATAATTAGTTTCACCTTCATACCCCGTGACGTAAAAAATCCCATAAAATCAACGCTAATTTAAAATCTATTAGACTTTTTGTTTGTAGGGTTCACAAACTAGTTTAGGACTAGGGCCTTAGATTAGGTTGGAGAGGAAACTCTCCAAGGCCATTCAAAACCAAACATTGGAGTCTGTGATAGGGAGTGTAGAAGTCCAGTTTCATGGAAGTTATCCGTGACCCCCCTCTAACACAGGGTATAAACACGAGGTCACGTGAGGAAAGGTAGCGGAGATAACCTCTCCAAAGCCGGACCAAGCGTAGTGGAGAACACATATCGAGGGCTTGTTTTGGGATTCCATCGTTTTCATTTTCCATGGAGCTTCGTGGGTCTTGAATCCATTAGAGGTCCTCAGTTGTCTTCTAGACCATTCTCTCTCGATACCCTTGACAGGTTTCGGGCTTGATACTCTGCTCATTGTGATCTACCCGACTTTCGACTGTACCCGCCTGGTGACTGTTCACGTGTTGGCAAACTAGTTGCCAATATTTTTAGGGACATACACAGGTGACTGCAGGGGTATACCGCGGTACCTAGGACAGACATCGGGCCACGCTTTGCAGAGTATACCTGGAGGGTGCTTCTATGTTCGAGTTTCACTTGCACCGGTAAGTTTCTCTAGTGTTGGTTGTTGTAATTGTTCTTCCAACTAGTTTAAAGTCTGCTTGTCTTATCTCTTAGGGGATTCTTTTTTAGTGTGTGTTACTGTTTGAACGTGTAGAATACTTTAGTGTGTCTTGGATCTTCTCACATAGTGGAGGATCCCGAGCTCCACCGGTCACGAAGGCTTCTGGGCCTGCCACCGGTTATACTCGAGCCACCCCCGCCACCATTGAGGCAGAAGCTAGACCAACAAGGGTCTTTCGAAGCAACCGGGTTACAAACCTTTGTGCCTGAACAAATCCTGGTGGAATCAACCGCAAATATTGGCTCGGTGGAAACCCCAACCACTGATACTTGGCCATCGTTCATTGTACCAATCCAATTTTACGAACACCTCTCAGTGCCTCACACAGCTATGGAAACAAATGTTGTTACTTCCTCTGGGAATTCTTCCATTCCCACCACCGTTGCTACCATAGGAGAAGCATCTCCCAACTTGTCGTCGTCAGTCCTGGCCACCATGGTCTCGACTACAACTACGTCGCACAGTGGATCGATCCCATCTATCGCGGCGGCCACAACTCCCTTCACACCTAGTGCGACAGGCCCTCCATTCTCATACGGTATGCCTAGTTTGGGTACAAGTCCTGCACTCACTCACTCCACTTTACAGACTTTGGGTCTGGGGGTAAGGAGCTCTAACGCTCCTCTGCAAGGTCAACTTGGGGGCACTTCCATCCCTTTTAATGATTTTCCTTACGTTGGAGGTCATATCTCTCCTTCATCCCCTTTGCTTGGTGGTCTACATTAGTAGTCCGCCGAGCAGCCTGCACACACTAGTTTATTTGGAGTCGGGAGTCAAGGAACACCTGCACACACTATGTCGCTAGGTTCGTCACCGTTTGTTGGAACGGGACGTTTGGTAACAACACTTTCGCATCCACCTCTTTCCCGTCTGGGGGCACTCCCATTTTTGGACAGTCTACTCCAGCGTAGGGTACTATTCCTGTGTTGGGGGCATATATAGCAGGACCTTGGAACTCAGGACAAGGATCCGTTCCCTCCTCTGGAATGTCGTTCTGGGGTAGTTCTTTCCATAGTCAATGGAACCCTAGACAGACTTCTATGCCTCTCCCATCAGGACCGACATGGGGTAATCCTTCCTAAAGTCCTTCAAACACGATGCATGCCCAACATTCTATGTCCTTTATGGGGAATCAGCCAATGATGTCTCCATAGATGAAAAATCCTTACGCTGGTCAGGGCCATGGTTTCTACCAGAATCCGGGCCAGTAGCCAAACTTTTCCTGGCAACCTGGTGCCAGTCAAACTCCAGGACCCTTTTTCCCAGGCTATCATCAGCAACCCAAACTACCATTCCTGGCGACGTTACACTTGCCAGATTTGACAAGGTTGTTAAATGATCCTATTTTTCATGATCCACGTTGGCCTCCTATGCCAACGAAGTTGCCTTCGAACATTCCAAAGCTCAAGGCCAAGCCTAATGAAGATCCAGGTGATCACGTGACTACCTTCCATCTTTGGTGTTCATCTAACTCATTGAAAGCTGACTCCGTTCAGTTGCGATTGTTTCAACGCACTCTTATCGGGAGTGCCACGAAATGCTACATCGAGCTAGATCGCTCGAGATACTCTTCTTTTGGCGAACTGGCGATGGCCTTCCTTAACCATTTCCAGTTACTTGTGAGATACGACGCTGGCACAGAGTTGCTTGCCAATTTCAAACAAACAACAGCGGACCATATCTCTGATCATATCCAAGAGTGGAGACGCCGGAAGAGTCTAATTAAAGTACCAGTCCCACCAGCATTCCTGCTTGAGTGGTTCCTTAAGTCTATGGTCCCACAATTATCCAAAGACGTCGCAACTTCTGGGGTTTTCTCCGAAGAAGATGCCATCATGAGGGATCAACAGTTTGAGCTTATCTATTCTCAGTCTGGTTTATTATACAACATCCTACCAGATGCACCATGATCGATACTGGATAAAACTAGATAGAGAGCTGGACCACATGCCGACGGTATTGTTGGTTCAACACAAACCAAGCCCGTTGAGCAATTGACAAAACAATTGCAACAGTTATCTATACAACACTCAGCGGCCAGCTAGACTATTGCTTTGGCTGCTCCTCCTACCCAAACGTCGGAAGTACACTCCGTGCAATCAACTAACCCAAAGGCCACCCAGCAGCCTGAAGGGAAGAAAAAACAACGGAAAAAGGTTAAGGGGGAGAAAAAACCCACTGATAATGCTGGCAAGGGCACCATGGAAAAATGAAAGGCGAGGTATCCGTGCAACTTGTGTGCGAAAGAACACCCGAACCATCTTTGTCCTCGACTTGCAGAGGCCCAAAATTTTGTCACACAGCAATAGCAAGCCATGTTGACTAATCCCTTTAAGCATGGGCAAAATTTAACTCAAGCCTCTACAAGTGTTGAAGGGGGCAGCCAAGAAACCTGCCCTCCTCCAAACAATTCTTCATCCACGAATGTATATGTGGTTTGGGGTGATGCTTTCATAATGACTAGAGCACACGACTATAGTAAACCAAGCGCCTCTGAGAAGGGTAAAGAAGTTGAACTCCCATCTCTTCCTCTACAGATCGAGAAGACGTTGGGAGAAACAATGACATGCATTCCAAAGGGTGCATTTAAGAAAGCTTCTCACAACCCAAATGCAAGGGCCGCCCAGAATTACTCTGTCGTGGAAGATTTATCACAAACCCCTTGCGCAATGTCTGCTTTGGAGGTCCTCCAAAGCTGCCCTGCTCAGAGGAAAGCCTTGTTAACTGCTTTAGGCTCTACTGAGACTTGTAACCTGGGTACCATCATGCTAGATACAACCGACTTAAAACCTCGTCTACCTTACCATGTAGAATTTCAGATAGTAGTGGCTCATCCCACGCAAACTTTTACATGCAATATATTTCACATGGTGGTCGACGAGGGCGCCTCGACATGCTTTATGTCATTAGCATGTTGGAAGGCCATTGGCTAGCCCGCTGTGTCTCCGTCACCTACTCTCCTCACTACGTTCGACGGTTGTTCTTTCCGACCACATGGCATCATCCCTTCTTTCCCTATGCAGTTAGGAGGGAAGACCATGTGCGTTGAAGTAGAGGTAGTCGATGCCCCCCTCAACTATAATCTCTTGTTAGGATGGATTTGGACTTATGCTATGCAATCTGTGGTTGCTACAGTTTTCCGAGTCTTGATGTTTCCACACGAGGGTCGGATAGTGACCATCGATCAATTGTCCTTCTCTAGACCTGACCCAGCTTTGGGGGCATCCACGGTTCCCATGATTGATAATCCTCAAGCCAGTGTCGTTAACATAGGCGTTGGTTTGTGCCCATCCTTGATGGGTACCTTTGATTACCCACCTCCTCATGACGATATCAAGTTTATATCTAGTCACCACAAGGCTGATATTTTTCAAGTTTCGTCGTTCCGCACGACTTACTTTGAGGAGCCGTGGATTCTTCCTTCCCCATCATCCACGATGGATGAGACAGGGCACTCCATCATGTCCATGCCTTTGTCGGCCACTGAAGTAGCATACTCTTTAGTCCAGCAAGCTTCAGCTAACCCTGATCCGACTCCTGCACAAGAGTTGGATCCACTTCTCGAGCCTATATTGGCTCAGGGTTCTCTCACCAATGTCGATTCGTTAGACTTAGTCTTGCCTTTTGATGAAGCAGTAATCGAAGAAATGACTAGTCTAGACAAACCTTGGGAAGATCTTCATCACAGATCATATTTCCTCCCAGAGTTAAGCCGAATCGAGGCAGGAGAATTCACTATCACCATGATGGGAGATCAACCATGTCCTATTAATCTCTTAGACACATAAGAAATTTATGCTGAGGGGAATATGGAGAATATCGCTGAAACTATACCTATCAATATCTCCCGAAACCCTGGCATCGTGGAGAATGTCTTTGTCAGAGCAGATTTCTCCCCCGAAGAGATTAAAATTTACACGGATCTTTTCAAATAATGTTGCGACGTTTTTGCTTGGTCTTATGAGGAAATGCCAGGTATCGATCTGAAAATAGTTGAACATGAAATCACAACGTATCCTGATGCCAAGCCTGTTCGACAAAAACTTCGTCTAGTCAATCCTAAGAAAGCAACAACCATTAAGCTTGAGGTGGAGAAATTTCTCAAGGCAGGTTTCATTTACCCTATTCATTTGACTCAATGGGTGTCAAACCCCGTGTCGGTCAATAAAAAACAAGGCATGATTCATGTATGTACTGATTTCCGTGATTTGAACAAGGCATGTCCAAAAGATAATTTTCCAATCCCATTCATTGACCAGATCATTGATGAATGTGCCGGTTGTGAAGCCTTTTCGTTCATGGATGGTTTTTCAGGATATAATCAAATCCAAATCAAACCTGAAGACCAACACAAAATGGCATTCATTTGTCCGTGGGGTACATTCGCCTATCGTAAGATGCCTTTTGGCCTCAAGAATGCTGGAGCCACTTTCCAGTGGGCCATGTCTTTTGCGTTTTCCGACCTCAAACATATAGTCGAGGCCTATCTAGATGATTTAGCATCACGCTCTCTCAAGCGAAAGGATCATCCTACGCACCTCAGACTAATCTTTGAACGCTGTCGCTACTTCAGGATTCGCTTGAATCCCAACAAGTGCAGCTTTTGCATCACGTCAGGACGTTTGTTAGGTTTCATCGTCTCAACAATAGGGATCATGGTGGATCCTCTTAAGGTGGAGGCAATAATCCAGTTGCCACCCCCACGCACAATCTTACAACTTCAAAGTCTTCAAGGCAAGGTGAACTTCTTACGATGCTTCATTGCCAACTATGCTGAAATCACCAAGGGATTTATGAGTTTACTTAAGAAAGATGTTCCCTTTTTCTGGGACGAAGCCACTCAACTCTCTTTCGACGCATTAAAACACACCCTCACAACCGCACCTCTGCTACGACCACCTAATTATAACAAGGATTTCTTATTATCTCTAGCTACCAAAGAGTCAACCATAGGCATGGTTTTAGTTCAGGAAGATGATTCATTTTCAGAATACGTGATCTATTACCTGAGCCAAGGCCTCGTAGGACCGGAACTTAATTATTCCCATCTCAAAAAACTTGCATTGGCAGTAGTTCATTCTATTCAATGGTTCCGTCACTATGTTCTGTTTCGCAAGACCACTGTTGTTGTTGTCGTGAATCCATTCCAGTACATGTTGACACAACACATTATCGGTGGAAAAATCAGTAGATGGATGGTCATCCTCCAAGAATTTGACTTAGACTTCATTTCAACAAAGTCTAAGAAGTCATTGATCTTCGCAGAACTTATTTTGAAGCTTCCGGTTGAGTCAGGTGACATTGTGCCTGAGGAATCGCCTATCTGGGGGGATATGTTTTTAATTGAATCTTCAGACCCTTGGTACAGAGATATACTTATCTATCTCCAGACTTTGAAGTGCCCCACCTCTACTTCTCATGACGAGCATCGGCGGATATGCCATCAGGCTAAGAATTATGTCATACTCAATGATACGTTGTATCGAAGAGGTGTAGACTGCATCTTGCGTCGATGTCTCACTCATGAGGAGGTCATCATAGTGCTCAAGGATTGTCATACAGGAGCTTGTGGTGGTCACTTATCTGGGTTGGCAACAACCCAAAAGATTTTACGAGCAAGTTACTTCTTGCCCACACTTATCAAATATTGTATCGAGTCGGTCAAGAAGTGCCATCTGTGCCAAATTTTCTCTCGGAAGATGAGGGAACATCCAGCTCCCATGTTTCCTGTCATCACAGTTGGTCCCTTCACTAAGTGGGGGATTGATTACACTACATGCAACCCCCCGTCAGCAAGGGGGCACCGCTATATCATCGTATCTTTCGAATACTTCACTAAGTGGGTCGAAGCTATGCCAACGTTTAAAGATGATGGAGAGACTGCAGCTCTCTTCTTATTCAACCAGATTATAGCACGTTTCGGCGTCCCGAGAGATATTTTCACTGACCATGGCAATCACTTTCAGAACCAAATGATGTCCAAATTAACATCAAAGCTTGGGTTACGGCAAGAAAATTCCTCACCTTACTACCCCCAAGCCAATGGGAAGGTGGAAGCTGTAAACAAAAATCTTAAGACGATTCTACAACGAACTATCAACTCAGCCAAGTCAAATTGGCATTTGATGTTATACTCGACATTATGGGATTACCAAACATCTGTTAAGACTGCAACCGATTTCTCACCCTTCCAACTCATTTATGGGCTGGAGGCAGTCTTTCTCATCGAATGTCAAATCCCATCTCTGAAATTGGCAGTACAGTTATTGCCAGACACTTCTCCACTTGAAGAGCGGTTAGTACACCTTGAGCAGCTTGATGAGCAGCGTCGCGATGTGGCCCTGTCCAACGAGGCTCATAAACATAAGGTCAAGTGTCAATATGATAGGTCTGTTCATCTTTGGATTTTTTCTGAGGGCGACCTTGTTTTGGTCTATGACCAAGACAAGGACCCCCTGGGGGCAGGAAAGTTTAAACCCATGTGGTTCAGACCCTTCATTATCAAAGAGGTTTTAAAAAAGGGTGCTTATCATTTGGTCGATTTTGAAGGGAATGCTTTGGCGGAGCCTAGAAATGGGCTCTACCTCAAGAAGTATTATTCATAGAAAGGTCACTGTGGGTAACTTTTTGTAACATATGTATAGTCTTTGTACTATTACTTTTTTACATTTCTTTTAAAAATTGTTATGGACGTGTCATTGATGTTATCTTTCATCAATATGGCAGATGTCAAGTGAGTCTGAGGTGTTCGTTAGGTACGTGGACGGTGCTAGTCGACACACGCGGAGGCTTGCCTCCACAACTTGGGTAATCTTTACACCACACGGTCAGTTGTTATATTCCAGAGGTATATGCTTAGGTGACACTACAAATAATGTTGCCGAGTATAGTGCAGTTATTGAGTTTCTTCGTGACGCATTGTCATTTGGTATCTCTCATCTCTGGGTCTATCTAGATGCTCAATTGGTTGTGTCGCAGCTAAACAGAATATACCGAGTTCATGATCCAACTTTACACCGACGATTCCTTAGGGTACGTCTCTTAGAACGCAACTTTGATTATATTACATATTTTCATGTTCCTAGGAGATTAAACCAAATCACAGATACTCTAGCTAATCACATTTTAGATTGGCATCTTGCCCACATATAAAAAAAAAAAGATCATGGACATAAACATGTAAATACATTTTTTCTCACATAATCCATAAGACACAAAAAGAGATAAAAACCATATATAAACATCATAAAATCCTCAAAGTACATAGATGGATGCAAGTGCCTCAAAAGTGGGAATAGTAACGAGTCACCAGGCTTATGCCCTCAAAACAAATATATACAAAAAGGTGCTCATGGCACATAAAGAGTCTAAAGTCTGTTCAGGGCCTATGGGCCCTGTTATAATCATCTACAGCGTGGGCTAAATGCCTAAACAATCGGACCCATGTCCGAGGTGCCCCCCCAACATGAGTCTGCATTGATGGTGGTGGGTCCTCTATCTCTGCCATTGGGACTGTGCGAGTGAGCATAGTAAAGTTCCGCTCAATTCTCCTAAGGACCCTCTCGGCCTCTCCTACTGGGAGGTTCCCTGCTACTACTGCTCCCCCAGTGGCGGCAGCTGTGGCTTCCAGCCGTGGGTGACGCTTGTTCCATGCATAGTCGGTAGGTTGCACGGGTCCCACATCTGCATGCAATACACGTTTACCCATCAAATACTCTGGCATACAAAAAATGATATATATAACAAAAAGACATAAAAATTACATATGCAAACAAAAAAAAAAACTATACAGGTTGAGACTTACCCATCTCCCCTCGCTCCTCACCAGAAGGCATGGGTATCTCTAGATCTCTCGAAAAGTCAATCCCCGCATATGGGTAGTCCTCGATAGCAGGGATCTGTCGTGACAGCCAAGAAAAAAAGTCATCGTCGAAGGCCTCCATGGTCCTTCCACCACCCTGTCACGACAGTAACACTACCCATCTGCATACTGCGGAGAAAGTGGCCAGATGTCCTCGTACTGCAAGCTGAGGACTGAAGCACAGAACTCTCTCGAAAAAGAACGAACACAAGATAGTCCCGAACCCGAAGTTCCTCTGGGTCCGCTGTCGGAAATCTATCAATTGCCTCTTCATACACTCCAGCAGTGTGGTACTCCAATCAAAAATTTGTGCATTCATGCACTGGATAGCACAGTTCATCTGTGCGCGCGAAGCCTGATGCACGATTGTTGAGCCGGTAATCCGCCCAATAAGCAATAAGATGGTCTGTAGTGTGAGGTTGGTAATCTTGCTAATAGGTACCAAGGAACCTCTACGATCAGTACCAAACTCACAGTACTCAGCTATCAGCTCCGAGACCTTGCTCGGCCTCGCAGGAAAAGTCTGAAAGTTGACTAGTTCCCCTCTCCTTGAGAGGCCAGTCAGAAAGTAAATATCCTCGGTGGTGGGCACCAAGGATTTCCCCTCTAGCATAAACGCCTCTGTTTCAGGGTGCCAGTAATCAATCAAGGCATTCAGTAGCCTTAGTTGTGCACGCATGAATGGACATAAAAATAATTTTAACAAACCGCACTGCATCAACACGGCCACAGCATTCGGATCTGCAACAACTAACTCATTAGAGGCCTCGTGCTCCCTTTCCCTCCATTGGACATACATCCTTCCAACACAACAACGTAAAGGAGGGTCAATACTTCTTTCCATTTTCTTTTTCATCACTCGGGGAGGGGGTACACGCGGCCTATAGAGGTGACAGTCGTGTGTACACGCGTGCAGGCTTTGATCTGAATGCGTGTACCTAGGGCTGACCTTTTTGAGGTCGATGCCCACCCAAAAAATAAACTAAATGATAAAATGGAAGTATTGAATAGCTAGATAAGGGAGTTTGTACTTACTTGGTCCAAGCAGAAGTTCATTTCATCCACTGTAGCTCTCGGAATCACGATCTTTGGCAAAGGGGGTCTTTTGGCTCCAGAGTCAATTTCCAAATCAACAATGGTGATAATGAGCTGACAGCTTCTATTTATAGACCTTTTGGCCTCTTTTTGTCACTTTTTTGGCCCCCCTTATCAGTTTCTTTATACCAAAAACCATTTAGAGTGATCCAGGAGTTATATGGGAGGGATTTGATCAGGTATTGGGACATTTTTTTGAGTTTCGAAAAAAAAAAAAATATTGATGGTCCATAAAAAAAAATGTTTTTTTCAAAAATCAACTTGAGCATATAGGTTAGGATATCACCCCAACTTTTGCATCTCGTTGCCTTTTTCTGATGCTATAGGATCGATCCCATCTGGTTGTGACACAGAACTGTCATATCTTCTTTCAAAGTGTCGCAACTTGGTGGTAGAGCTTACCAAAACATGGATGCCCTAGGTATGTCCTGGTGGCATTATGGTGTCCATGTCGTTTCTCACAAAACTGTAGGCTCAGGAGTCTGTATAGTCTTTCCTGAATACGAGTTTGAGCCTCATTTGCATGGGTCTTTTTCACTCTTTTTCTTACCCTCCAGACTCCCAAAACATAACAGGTCTCCTTTTAATCCCTTTTCAGACCCTCTAAAAATGAAAAGATTGTCGAGCGATCTTGTGACCTTTCACGCTCGTTAAACTGAAATTTGAAGTCACGTCTGTCCGGTGGTAGTTTACCCCTTTTTTGGTCTAGAAAGTCAACTGTATGAACAAAGGAATACTCTATTGAATTCCCATTCTTTAGAAGAGTATCCTCAAGTATAATTTTTTTCCTTTTTCGGGACTGAGGGACTAAATTTACGAAAAAGAAACCCCCCCAGAGTCCATAGTTAAGCTCTTTTCAGACTCCCTAAAATTGAAAAGATCATCGAGTGAACTTATTCTTTCACACTTGTTAAAATGGTCCAGAAGAACATTCCTGATGGATTCCATAGTTAAGATTTTTTCAGACTCCTTAAAAATGAAAAAATGGCCGAGTGATCTTGTCATTGTCACACTCGTTAAAATGGTTTTGAATTGATGTCTAATCGGTGCTAGTTTATCCCTTTTTCGAACCGACTAGACTATTGTCGAAAAAGGTACCCCACTGGAGTCTCCTTTTATTCTTTTTCACTCTCTAAATATGAAAAACCACCGATCTTACCTTCTCTGGGCTCGTTAAACTTACATCGAAGGATGTTACCATTGTGTGTTCTATCAACCGCATTTGCATACCTTACCCATCAACCTTGTAACAGTTTGCTTCTGCGTCTTAACACCTTTGGCCGCTGGAGGTTTTTTCCCGAGTATCATTTCACCAGAACATCAGTCTTGTCCTTGTGCCTTGAGCTTGTATGTTTGCAGTACTCATTCCTCCATTGTAACATAATATTCCTTTATTCTTTTTCCAAATCATCAAAAAGAACAAAAAAAATCAAATATACCCCAAAAAGAGGATGGGAAAAGTATTTTCTTTATTGGAAGCATAATGAGTCACCCTTGGATGAAGCACATCTGTCCGTTTGATCATCAGACTATAGGATGTAGTACGACCTTAGGAAGCTTTTTCTCACTATATAGAGTTGTGTCCTGCACCATTTGGTTACTCTTCCAAACATATGGAGAGTTTGCGTTGCCTCTTGCTTCGTAGACTTATGATTAACATATATGTTGCCTGAGTCTTATCACTTGTCATGCTATTATCCAAGGGAATTTTTTTACTGAGCCTGATTTGGCCCCTCTGCAATATGTCTCTTGTCCACATACCTGGCCATCCTGAACGTCCAATCAAGTCCTTATTCGAAATCACTAAAGCCTTCAGTCCGATCATCAAGATTATCAAGTCCATAACCAACGAGTCGTCGAAGACCTCTGGGTAGTGCAGTCATACACTCATATTACACTCCTACTTGAGTTTAGAAGATTTTGAAGTCGTTGCTTGAGCTCTGAAGTATAGCCATCAGGCCAAATCAGCTTCTGGGAGATGGATACTCTATATGTATATCTTTCTGATTTCAAGATGTAGCTCCGCTGTGTATTATTCTTGGCTACTCTTTATAGTTATTTGACATGGATCTACAGTGTATTTGATTGGTAGCCATGGGTCTATTCTATCCCGAGAATGGGTGTTTGCACCCAATTCCTCACTTGGTGAGAAAATAAAGGGTGCTTACATGCCCAGTTGGGTCTTGCTGAGCATGACAGTTGTAGAGGAAAGAGTTAGAAAAAGAATAACAAAACTATAAGCAAGAATTAAATTAAAACAAACTAAAACTATGAGCATATG
>ML797058.1:111007-122880 GCA_009831015.1 Picea engelmannii
CTTTGAGGTGTGAAAAGGGGCTCTTTAGGGCTCAATTAGGTCTTTGACCAGCCTACCATGTGGATTCAACTCAGATTTGATGGTCAAATCAGGTTGGGAGCTGGTCCATAAGTGGTTGGGAGGCCGACCAATTCAATAAATGCGCTGTTTAGCAGGTGCGCAGGTTTTTTTGCTAACAGTCGCACATCGTGCGTGCATGCGCGCAGTGTATGTTCCTATTACGTGCATATGCGTGCACACCCATCTTCTGTAAAGAGCCCTTCAATTTTTGGTTACTTTGTATAGTTTTTGACCCTTTTGCAATGCTGTGAAATTAATCTAGTACCATGAATGACTTCATTCCTGTTTTGATGATGCTGAGTTCTTGTCGCCATGTGTGGACGAAATTTTAGTGATAACAGATGCCCCCTGATGGATGAGGTTAGGAGCATACGTATAGCTGAAATCCATCAATGTTTCTTCTACTGAGAATGTTGTTGTAAGGGAGATTAATAGTGGGACCGTGTAGAGCAATCCGTTGGAGAAGAAAGGAACCGGTAGAACCCGACCTTCGATAAGGTGCGTAACAATATACAAGTGTGTACAAACGAGGCGGGCATGCCCCATGCTCGTGTGATGTAACTCTGAAAAAAGATGAATGAAGTGTTGGTGTAGACAACTGCAGCACCCTCGGGGGTGATAATGATAAAGGCAGAAGACATTCGGCAAAGGAACATACTCTGAACAATAGGCAATGATCATGGTAATAAGCAGCGATGATGATGCTGGCAGTGATGGCCCTACCAAGTTCAGAGGTCTTCGGAAACTGAGAATAATAACTGCAATAGTCGCAAAGTAAGACCCACCGCAACATGAGAAAGTGTTGGCGTCGAATGTTATGGGGGTCAACGACATCAGAGAGAAATGGTGTTTCCCCCTGTGTCTTCCGAGATCTCTCATTGAATGGAAAATGAGAATCAAGATACTGTCGCCCTTCTAGAAAATTGTGCTGATGTCGACAAAAGGGGGACGCGACTCCCAGAAGCAAAGGGCTTCGCAGAATCTACTGAGGTGAGGAAGTGGCAGAGGTACATGGACGAAGTCAAGAAGTGGGAGGACTCAAGACTACCCTTGGTTGGAGGGTGTATGATATAATGAGTGGCCGCAACCATATGACAAGATCGAGTGTCAGGGGGACAACAAGACCAGTGATAAGTTGTGCCAGTGGTGGGACAAGGTGAACAAATGCAGAGGGTAAAGGTAAGTGACCTGGGTAGTACTCTGAAGATATGGACGATGCCGGCAAGGGTAAATGAGAAGAAATACTCCAACCAAGGGTGACATGGGTTTGCGCATGGCCAAAAAAGGAAGCAAGTCGCCAACGGTGACAACAAAAGGAAATGACTGAAAATAAAGGTGTTTGTACAATAAATAATGAATAATTGGGGGAAAAATGTACAAATACATAAACGGGTGCCCCAGTGTGAAATAAGTGCCCCAGGGAGGGAAGATATTTCTTGGAAAACTGATGAAGGGTGGGGGGCCCATTGGTGAGTTTCTGTATGAGGTAGGTGAAATGAAGATAGGTTCGCAGATGGGAAAACTGATGGTGGATGAAATGGAGGGTTCATGATCCTGCGGAGGTGCAGGTAAAAAGAATAGAACCATAAAGAGTTGATCTGGGAGTCCATATGGGAAGCTAGAAAAATGAGGAGAAGAAGTATGTGGTTGATTCGCAACATGATGAAAGACTACCGGGACTCCCATCCCTAAAGGGTAGTGAAGAACAGCATGAGTGTCAAAAGTGCCAAAAGGTGCTATGAATGGGACAACTCATGTGGGTGAGAATGCTACCGGGTTACAATACCGATGATGCAAATGGAGGTGTGAGTACTGCAGAGCCGGGAATGGGTATCCTAAAGGCCAATATCAAAGGGTGTGACTGGGAATGTAAATGCAATACAACAGGAGAGACTACATGCCGGTGCTAAGTATATACCTGAAGGAATGATGTTGAGGGATGAGGATCAAGTACCTGCACACAGAACAACCAAATACCCAAAGTGAACAATATCTGAAGAGAAACTAAGATATGATCATGTATTAGATAAATGTGACAATGCGCGTGCGTACCTGACCATGATGTGAAAAAAAAAGTGCCCCGGGGGCTTAGGATGAAAAGTGACCCAGGGACAATTTTGATGTAGGTAGCGGGACACTGATCTCGTGGCTGAAGACGGTTTGAAAAATGGACACCTTGGGCTACCGGAATGGTGAGTGGAAGTTTGGCAAAAGGGCTATATATAGCTGTAGGGCCCACATTGCCACCTCATCTGTACCTGCTGCAACAGTGACTGGACGAGCAGATTTCAGAGGAGATTGGGTGATTCAGGGAGGACGAGGCGGCCGATCGACGTTCTGCGAGTTTCAGGTTAGTGGTCTGATCGTCCTGCATAGAAATAGGTTTTCAATTTTTGGGTAGGGTAGGTACGGGGGGCCGTACAGGGGTTTTGAGGGGTTTTTTGATAGGATGTGGGCCCACATGCGCGGGTGATTCAGTGGAAGGCGCGCATAAGTGTGTGCCTATTCACTGAATATGAGCGCATGGGTGCGCGGGTAGGGTAATTTAAGGCGTGCCTGAAGGGCGCGCCTGTGCTGTGAACAGGCGCGCATTAGTGCGCGCCTGTAGGTTTGACAGGCGCGTACTAGAACGCGCCTGTATGGTGGAAAAGCGCGCTCACGAGCGCGCCTTTGAGGAAAATAGGTGCACATCAGTGTGCCCCTGTGCAGTGGACAGGCGTACATACGTGCGCACCTGTGTAGTGAGAAGGCGTGCATGTGTGCGCGCCTGTGGGTGATAAAACCGTGCCTAGGAGGCAAGGTTGAAGGGTGAAAAAATGAGCCTTTTGATGCATTTGATGGTTGCATAAGCTGATATAGGACTCTGTGTTGATTGCAGGTTGCCAGCGGTGGTGATGGCTGTGCGATGGCATGAGCGAGACTGGTCGCAGTTGTGAGATGCTGTGGCCAATGCAGCGCCTGAGGTGTGAGCGGCTTTAGCAACCTGTGGGTTGCTAAAGTTTTTTGAGTGCCCGTTGATACGGGCACAGGAGTATTTACTGCAGTTCCTACTCCATATGTGGAGTCCAGAGCTACACTGCTTCCTCCTGCGAGGAGAGAAGATCCCCTTCACTGTGGTGGAGGATGTCTATTTTTTGACTGGGCTCCCCTTCCGGGGTACGCCTCTGCTGACAGAGCCTATGCTGCCAAGGAATACACTCCTTGCTACAATCACCGAGCGATATTTCTCAGGCGAGAACATCATGTCAGGGACTATAGTGAGTGTGAGTGCTATAGACTCCCTGGTGCATCGTTGCATAGCGGTGATGATTGTTCGTGTGTATGGGTCACTTGCGACCCAACAAATTAGTGGTGGCTAGCTACTGGTGCTGGAGAGGGTGGTGGTGGGCCGTGAGCGATTTGCATGGGGGCTTACGCTGCACGCGCGGATGATCGCGTAGTTGGACCATTGTTGGTCCATAGGTACCAAAGAGTTTGCTTTTGGTTCTATCCTGGTAGCCTGGTTTTTGGAGAGGGTGTCGATGTTGCGCCCGAGGGTTCTACTAGAGGCGCCTCGGGCCTGAGAGCCACGATTGAGGTGGTGGTCTGCAGTTTTGGTTCACCACGGTGGTGGCGAAGGTGGCCATTATTTTACAGTGCAGGTGACACAGATATGGCGGCAGATGCCGCAAGTGATACTTCGGTACCCCTATGCTGGGGTGGACTTCCGGGGGGACCCGGACATGGTACTGCCTCCTGGGGAGGTTTTTGACCATTGAGGTATGTTGAGTTTTGTATATGTTATCTTTTGATATATCAGTTCATATGTGATATAGACACTGATACGATCATTTGTTTGGTGTTTGTGCAGATGTGGCACCTCGCGAGCGCGAGGTGGAGATGTAGAGAGTGTCAGCCAAGCGAGAGCCGGAGAGACTGCCACGTGGAGAAAGACGTCGGTGGGATGAGGCCACGGGGTGACCAGCAGAGCCCGAGGGGGCAGCGAGGAGGCGCCGGTTCAATGACCCTGGTGCGGGGCCATCACACGCTCCTCCGGCGGCAGCCAGAGTTGACTTTGATGATATACGTCGTCGTCTGGAGACGGTGTTATAGGACGTGCCTGAGGGCATGTGGATACGCATCCAGGATGAGGGGTTACTGGAGCAGTGTATAGGAGTACTGCCACCGTGGCAGAGTATAGTACGACGAGCAGCTGTGCTTGCCGCCATGACTAGTGGACGCCTGCCCCCAGGGCAAGAGGGTCCTATGGGTGGTCCTCCACCACCGCCTGGGGTAGGTGGGGGTGGGCCACCACCTCCTCCTAAGGGAGGAGCAGGTGGGGGTGCGATAGAGGCACCCTAATGTATGATGTATACTTTTTGATTGTATATAGACTGGTGAACCGATTTTTGTACCGAGGTGTTGCACTGGCCTATGGGTAGATGTATTTTTGTATGTAAACATTCGGATGGCTTGATGGGCCGATATATATATGAGTATACATATTTTTGAGATCCTGATGTTGTCTACATGTGTTTGTTATTGATGATGATGATGTCTATTCTATCGATATGCTGTGACTGGATTTATGAGATGTTTATGTATGTGTAGCTTGATGTGATATATGCCAATCTAACACCATGTTATCTATTTCATCTATTTTTTTATTCAATTGTCTTGGAATATGTGTAAATGTAATGGAATCAAAATGTCGAGATAACAGTCTAACCTGCAGGTATTTGCAAAAGAGGCACGCATCGCGTACACGGTAAACATTGTTGAGCTGGAGAACGACTAGTTGAGAGTTGAGGAAAATGCTAAGGTGACGAATATGATGACTCTGGGTGTCGGCCAGGAGGCCAATGACCGCAGTGTATTCGGCTTGGTTGTTGGTTGTTGGTCCCAAACAGAGGCCGCTTGAATGTAGCATTTCATGTGAGGGGGTGTAGAGAGCCCAAGCAGCCGAAGCGAGATTTTGTGTCCAATGGTTGGCGCCGTCAGCGTAACCGATGTGGTGAGCTAGTGGAGGAAGCATATGTCAATAACACAAAGGATAGTTTAGATGAGAGGGAAGGAAAAAAATATTAAAAACACTAAACAAGAAAAAGTAACCTAAAGTAGAATGACTACTTCTAAGCATAAAATTTCTTGAGATATAACCCATTGACGGGTTCCTTGAGTGAGAGGCCTTTGGGGGAGGCCAGGATGTATGCACCTTTGGTGAGGCAATGTTGGATGATGTAAGGGCCATGCCAAAGTGATTCAAATTTTCCATGGCCAAAGGTATCATGAGCGATATCATAGGCCAAGATGAGGTCACCTTCTCGGAATGAACGAAGGTTGACATGGCGATCAAAGGTAGCTTTGGATCATTTTTTAGCTGCCTCCTTGTTCTGTAATGAAGATCGGAGATCTTCATCCAGCGACTCCAAGTTCAACAAGCGCTGCTCCATTGGAGTAGTGTCAGGTAAAAGCTCAATTGCGGTGCGTAGGGTGGGAATTTCGCACTCGATGGGAAGAGTTTCCTCGACCCCATGGACTAAATGAAATGGCGTGAAACCTGTAGCAGTCTTTACTGTCGTTTGATAAGCCCATAGCATGGAAAATAACATATGATGCCAATTGGTTTTATGTTTATTAACCGTGCGCTGTAACATGGTCTTGAGGAATTTGTTCACTGCCTCGACCTGTCCGTTTGACTGAGAGTAATATGGTGAGGCGAACTCGTGAGAGAAGCCTAACCGAGATGAGAGTTTGATGAATATCTCATTCTCAAAGTGTTTCCCATGGTCGGAAACAAGTTGGAGTGGTACTCCGAACCAGGATATGACGTGGTTAAAGAAAAAATGCGTTGCAGTGTCAGCGGTGTTGTTGAAGGTGGGCATAGATTCGACCCATTTGGTGAAGTAATCAACGGCTACAACAATGTATTTGTGGCCATTGTTGGAGGGGGGATTAAAAGTCATAAATTCGATGCCCCATTTAAAAAAGGGGCCTGCAGTAATGACAGGGTGAAGAAGAGCGAGGGGAGCGTGGGCTTTGTTGGCATAGAGCTGACATTGCTCACATCGTTTCATGGCATGAATGCAATCATGAAACAGGGTAGGACAAAAGTAACCGACCCGGATGATCTTTTGCGCGGTGGATATACCGGAAAGATGGCCCCCACATGCACCACTGTGGCAGTCGTTTAAGACTCTGCCGGCTTAGTCAATAGTTAGGTAGCGATGAAGAATGGTGTCGACGCCCCGCCGATATAGGATGTCACCGATAAGGAGATAGCGGGGGGCCTGATGGAGAATGCGCCGACGATCATATCGTGATAAATGGTTACTGAAATTTTGAGTTCGTAGGTAGACGAGAAGGTCTCCATACCAAGGATCATCTGAAGCAATGTAAAAGAGATGTTCGTCAGGAAAGTCGGTATTGACGGGGGCGCTAGGTGTGTCAGAGGGGAGGGTCATGATAAGCTCGGCGAGAATGAGGGCCTTCTTACTCTTAGGTGTTGAGAACTTGAGGTCGTACTCCTGAAGAATAACGATCCATCGAGCGAATTTACCGTTAACTTGGCGACGACTGAGAAAGTATTTTATAGGGTTGGAATCTGCGACGACTTTTGTGGTGCGAAGCAGAATGTAATGGCGCAGTTTCTGGACTGCAAGGACAACTGCAAGAGAAAGTTTATCTTCATGTTTATACTTCAAGGGTGGCCCTAAGAGGTTCTTACTAACGTAGTAAATGACGTGTTCACGATTGTCATCTCCGAGCTGGACGAGGATGCCGGCTACTAATACAGCTGATGTTGATACGTAGAGGATGTAGTCGCGATTATAGTCAGGTGCACTGATTAAAGGTGCATTTAAAAGCGTTGTTTTAAGATCATCAAATGACTATTGGGCATAGTCGTCCCAATGGAAAGGGATTTCGTGACGTATTAAGCGGAGAAAACCGTGTGCGTGGATGGCATAATCAGTAAGAAAGCATCGCAGAAAGTTAGCTTTGCCCTGTAGAATCTGCAGTTGTCGTAAATTCCGAGGAGGTGGAATTTCGGTGATAGATTTGACTTTAAGGGGGTATACGGTAATACCTCTTTGGGAAATGATAAAACCGAGGAGGTGCCCTACGGTGACACAGAACACACACTTGAGAGGGTTCAAGCGGATGTTGTATTGACGACATTGTTGGAAGATGGTTCGTAAATCATCGAGGTGTTGGGTGCGTTTCTTGGATCGAGTGGTGAGGTTGTCCAAGTAGGCGAGGATGATGGCATCCAGATCGTGAAATATGTATGTCATGGCCCGCTGAAAAGTTGCGCCAGCATTTTTTAAGCCGAAAGGCATGACACGATATGCAAACGTACCCCACGGGGTAATGAATGTGGTTTTATATTGATCGGCTGGGTGAATTTGAATTTGGTTATAGCCCGAGAATCTGTCCATAAAGGAAAGAGCCTCGTGGTCGGTGTAGTCATCGATAATTTGATCGATAAAGGGCATTGGAAAATTGTCTTTTGGACATGCATTATTGAGATCGCGAAAGTCGGTGTAGACGTGAATAGTGCCCTGTTTTTTGTCGACGGGTACAGGGTTGGAAACCCATGAAGTGTAAGCGATGGGGTAAATAAATCCGGTCGTGCGTAATTTTTCAATTTTGGCTTTGATAGCCACAACCTTGGATGGGTGTAGCGGTCACTGTTTCTGGCAAACTGGTGTGATGTCAGGCCAGGTGTCGATGCAATGCTCGACAATAGATGGGTCAAGGCCAGGCATCTCTGTGTATGACCAGGCGAAAATATCCCTGTATTCCTGGAAGAGGGATTTATATGCGGTGATTTCCTGAGGAGTGCAAGCGGCTCCAATGATGATTTCTTCGACGATGCCATATTTAATGGAAATGTCGATTTTGATGGTGGGGGAAATGTTGGCTAGATTACCTTCTTCAAATGTGTCAGGGGAAGGAATGGGATTATTGAACCAATCGATAGGCCCAGATGGGATAAAGTATTTGGTTTCGACCGCGTAAATGGGGTTTTGGTTAGGAGGCATGAGGGCTTCCTGTGGAAGGAAGAGTGCACGATGATGTAGTGCGTCCCAGGGAGAGTCTGGGCATTGTAGCTCTTCCATTATTTCTTCGTCGCATTGGAAATGATGGGAATATAATGGATCGTGAGGAGTGATCTCAGTGACAGTGTGATTTCCCCCTGCTGCAGAATCAGAGGGGGTAATGCTAGGAGTTGATGAGGGTTCACTCGACATAAACCATATGTTGAGGTACTGAGGGGTACCCATGGTGGTGGGATGAAGAGTCTCCGTAGGGGAATGAGCAGGAGAGTTGGGTGGGTTACGGGGTAAATCCTCAGATACGCTATCTAACAACCAAGGAGGTGTTGGGAGTGCCTCGGGTTTTGGAGAAATGACATGAAGATCTGCCAGTGGAGAAGTAATGTCAATGACCGTCACTGCGGGTTGGTGAAGCAGGGCCAATTGACGTTGCCTATATTCCAAGATCATAGGACACTGGTATGTAAAATGGGCTAATGAATCGCAAAGAGAGCAAGGGCATCTCATGCGTTCATTGACTGAAGTGGTGACATATCGAATGTCAGTGATAGTCGAAGAGGACGTAGTAGGGCGTGGGTTGTTCTGGAAGTTCTGGCGTACGGCCGCTAATGTCTGTCGAAAGCATGGCAGTGCTGGGCAATGATGGGTGTAGTGGCCATACTCGGAACAGATAGCACACGTGAATTTGGTCCTCAACCCTTTACTACTGGAAGGTTGAGTGGTAGTAGTGGGACTAGCAGTGGTGACGAGTGTTGTGGTGGTTGGATTGGGGGGAATCAAATTCTGTAATTCAGGTAGGGATGGGCAATTGTTGGTTTGGTGTCCCTCCTTCTCACATAGTGCGCAAGGTGGTGGGATGCGTGGAGTAAGTGGAGCAGTGGGCTCCTTCTTTTTTCTCCTGCCCCCAGTTGTAGCAGGGGGGTTAGGGAGTATGGGGGTAGTGGGGGTAAGGACGGGAATCGTCATGCGGAGGCCTTCCTGTGGGGGAAGGGATGGGTGAGGGACCATCTCAGGGGGATGTAAATACCACACTGGGATTGATAACACCATATTGGGTAGTGTGAGCGTTGCAGCTACCTGGAAAGCTTCTATACGTGGTGGGGGTAAAAGAAGGGAATTTGACTGAGGGGTGGGGGAACTGTCTCCCAAACGGGATTGTGCCCTAGAGGGGTTTTGGATTCGTGGACCGTAGGGGTCGACGATTGTGAAGCAGGCTTCTGGGGGAGGGGTTATGTGACTATTGAGACGTCAAGAATGACTGAAGCCTCCTGAGGAGGATGAGCATCCTCTGTGTGAGTTCCGTCAGATGAGATGATGCAGACTAGATTAGGGGGAAGGAGTGGTGGTGCTCCATGGTATGTCCCTAATAAGGATGGATCTTTGAAAATCCCAGGACCCATCTCCACGAGTGGGTATGCGTCCTTGTTGGTATGAATGAGAGGAATAATGTTATTGAGATTGGCAGAGGGGTTTGGATCATAATGTGAGACTTGGTCGATGGTCACAATCTTCCCATTGTGGGGGAACATGATTGTCCGAAAGACGGATGATGCCACTGCCTTCATAGCATACATGTAGCTATGTCCAAACAAGATATTGTAATCGAGGGGAGCATCGATAACTTCTATGTCAATGAGAATAGTTTTTCCCCCGAGTTCAACGGGGATTTTGGAAGAGCCCTTCAAGAGATGATGGTCGTCCGTCGTAAGCTCGTAATGTGATGGCGGAGGGTATGAGTTCCGGGGAACCAAGCTTCTGCCATATTGTTTTGGACATGATGCATGTAGATGCACCTTCATCGATGATACACCGATGAACGGTGATGTTCCGTATTTTTACTGGTATTTGAATAGCGACCAAGGCGGGAAGGCGAGGTTCACAGCTATCAAGGTCAAAGGTGATGAGTCGAGTATCAGCAGGGTCGACTGCTCCCAAGGTAGAAAGTAGTGATTTACACTGCGTAGGACAAGTCTGGAGGACTTCCAAAACTGACATGGCAGCCGGGGATTGTGCTAAGTCGTCTACTAAGCTATAGTTATGAACGGCCCTAGCCTGTGGGTTGTGGACATTCATGCGCAACGGGATGCGAGGGATGCATAATGGTGGTTCGGTGGAAGGACGAGGGATCACCAACGGGGGTCCCATCGGTGTAGGGTTTGTCTCTGAAGAGATAGGAGTAGACTCAGCTGGATACTGATGATTCCATGTTTGTAGAAGGATTTCTTCCTCACTGGTGAGGAGAATTGTACACTCTGCTGGATTGTTGGGATTGTGGTATTGGCCCACCTGAGGTGGGGGATGCTGCATGTCCTATTGGGTGTTTATCACACCTTGATGTGGGATAGGATTCTGCAGTACGGAGGGAGGGGGTTGCTGCACATACTTTTGTGGTGCCTGCTGAGGGGCAGTTTGTGCAGGGGTATGGGGAAGACTACCCGAGTCTTTCAACCATTTGAAATCAGTGATCTGGGGGAAATGGTGAGTGTAATGACCAAAATCGCCACAAAGAGCACAAGGGTGGATGGTTTTAATATTATTTCGCCCTTGGCGTTTATTTTTATTGCCCCCTTGGGGGTTTTGGTTCCCTCGGTTCTGATTGCCCCCAGTGGGTTGTTGCTGTGGGGGTTGATTCTCGCCTTGACCACGGTTGTTGTTATTCCTATTCCGTCCTTTCTTCTTGGTATTGTTCGAAGGGTGAGTTGTGTTGGCTGTGTTCAACTGTTCAAAATTTTGGTATTGTTAAGCAGCAGAGGGTTGAACAAAATTTACCCCCGCATGAGGATGTGGGGGAGCCATGGGTTGTGGCGGACCAAGAAAAGGGAAGTATGGATTTTGTGGTGGTACTGATCCATAGGGTACATAGGAAGGCATCGTGCTTTCACTAGTACTATAAGTTGATGTTGAGGGAGTACCACTGTTTGTGGGAACAGGTGGATGATGGGTGGAGGTATAGAAATAGGATATGGTTGTTGATAAGGGGGTGGGGGGTAATAAGGATTGCCCCCGTATGCCGGTGGGTATTGAGGTGTTCCATACATCAGTGGTGGTTGGGGTTGTGGGCTATGGTGTGTGGTGGCACCTATTAGTCCGTCTGCTGAGTGAGACATCCCCAGTTTGTCTTGACCAAATGGCACAGGTTTTGGAAGATCAGGAAGTACTGTGTATAAGTATCCTGACTATGCATAAATGAGGTCATATTATTGAGCCTTCCTGATGGCTTCCTCTTCAGATTGTGGGAAGGTGGAAGCTACATCCTTACCAAGGAGAGCGACAAGTGATCTAAGAAACCAGTCAAGACATTGTTGTTTGGTGGTTTCTTCTTTACACAAACTACGTCGCCTACGCCACTCATGAATGTGGTCAACGATGTGGGTGGCTGAGGTCTGTTTGAAGTTAGACAATAGTTCTAGACCATTGTCATGTCGGATGGGTAATTGGAAGAAAGTTAAAAATGCTTTGGCCAGTGACTCAAAGGTTGTGTGGGACCCTGACTTTTCTTCGACATACCATTTGGCTGATGGGCCAGTAAGTGTGCGTTGAAATAATCGTAGTCTGATGGAATCATCCATAATGCTATTGGAACAACACCATAGATAAAAAGTCATGACGTGATTGGCGGGGTCATCCCCTACCTTTCCTTCAAACTTTGGTATGTCTGAAGGAAGTTTGGTTGGCATTGCAGGCCATGTGGCATCATGCAATATAGGATCATTGGTAAGCTTGGTGAGATCCGGTATGTTGAGAGAGGCCAAATATGGCATCTGTAGTGGGGTG
>ML797058.1:123886-188702 GCA_009831015.1 Picea engelmannii
CCTTCGACCCTTCACGGGTATCTCCCTGCCTTATGGTGATTGGAACACTGGACTTGGAGGATTTTGAAGTTCCCTATTTGTCAACTTCTATGTTTGAAAATGTGAGAACCAGATAACGGGGAGTTATTTGGATACCTATCCCCAAAATCCTACCTAGACTAAAAACTTCTTTTGGCACCTCCTATGGAGGAAAACTTAGTGAGTTTTTAGAAAGTTTTTAGATGATGTTGTTTTGTGAGGCTGGGGGTGAAAACCAACCTCGTTTGATTAAAAGTGGGAGTGGATAGTCCTATCAAGAAAAGATGGGGTTTTTTCATAATCCCTTTGGAGGAAACCTACTTAGACCTCCACGTTTCGAGAAGAGGCTATGTGAGTGAAAAATTGACTTTTGTGTGTGAGTGAAAGTGCACCAAGTTTTAGTTAATTAGATGTCACCTTGCTGCATGTGGACATCGCTTGGTCCTTACAAGAGTTTGATTACCTAATTAGCTAGATGTCATTGGTACAACCTTGCGGAATTTTAAAAGCCCTAGGAAACTAGCATGTGGACATGTGGTCCGTTACTATTCTTTAACTCCCTATGTGTGATTTAATCTAGAAAAAGCATGAAACTATCCTAGATTGAACATGTGGGCATGTGTGGGCCCGTTACAAACCTTTAAACTCTCCTAGTTTTTTGATCTAAGAAAGCAAAATTCCAACCACTATCCTAATTTTGTGACATGTGGGCATGTATGGGCCCGTTACAAATTTAAGATATGTTAGAAAAATTAAACTATGAGGGGTCCCAAAAGGGCCTTTGTCCTCTTCTAAAGTTTTTGAAATTTTTGTTAAGGGAGATGAGATCGTTTTCGCAATCCTTTTCTGGTTCTCAAGATCACTTGATGGCGCAAGAGAAGAGCATACTCAAGATTGTTACTTTCAACTTCGAGTCCCAAAATGTGAGTTTAGATGTGATTAAAATTGATGTTCACTTTAGATTATAAATCAAAGCAAGCCATCCACGTGGCAAAAAGCAAATAAGGGAAATTGATTTTTATCCACCTAAGTGTCTATGTTTGTTTTACTATCCCCTTTATAAGTTGAGGGGTCTAAGTGGTGCAGTATTTAGAGCATGCATAACATCATTCTTAAGAAGGAAAATGCCTTTCCCCACATCCAAAAACCTTACAATGTGAAATTTAAATTCAGATGCACAGCCCCTAGTGTGGACAGAGGCGCATGTAGCGCCTGTGCGCTAACAGAATCGAGACAAAAAGCGCATGCGCCCAGAGAGCAACTGTTGAACAGGAACATGCGCGCACGATGCGTGTCTGTGGGGTGGAATACTCGCGCGCCTGCGACAAACGGCCGAGAAGAAAAATCTGGATGGATTTCTCTCAATTCTCTTATGAATTGACTGGTTAGCAGGTCGTCAGAGGCCGGTTTGTGAACCTACAAGTTAATGAAATCAAAAGGAAAGAAAAATAAACCCAAATGAGGGAGGAATTGATACCTTCTCCCCAGTATGGTCACCAATCTATTTGCACCCAATTCATCACTTGGTGAGAAAATAAAGGGTGCTTACATGCCCAGTTGGGTCTTGCTGAGCATGACAGCTGTAGAGGAAAGAGTTAGAAAAAGAATAACAAAACTATAAGCAAGAATTAAATTAAAACAAACTAAAACTATGAGCATATGGAAAAAGAAATAACAAAGACAACAAGACCAATATCACCAATGTTTTTGAGCTAGTCTATTGATGAAATCAAAGCACAATGAAGAAAGGGAACTGTGGTTCCTTCTTCCTCCAAAGGAAGGCTCTTTGGGCCCTCAAAAACTTGCTCTCCTTACAATAAGAAAATGAGAATGATGGTGAAAGAACTCCAAGCACATCCACTCAATGTAGAGGTGGATATCTCAATGAAATAGTGCTAATGTGTGATTGTCAAGGAGTGAGTCCTTAAAACAATCTAAGCAGCATAACATTACATGAAATTCCTTGAGAAAATGATGTTTCTTCATGGCTTTTTATAGCATAGCATTGGGTGATTATGTAACTCCTTTGAGGTGTGAAAAGGGGCTCTTTAGGGCTCAATTAGGTCTTTGACCAGCCTACCATGCGGATTCAGCTCAGATTTGATGGTCAAATCAGGTTGGGAGCTGGTCCATAAGTGGTTGGGAGGCCGACTAATTCAATAAATGCGTCGTTTAGCAGGTGCGTGGGTTTTTTCGCTATCAGTCGTGCATCATGCGCGCATGCACGCAGTGTACGTTCCTGTTAAGCGCATATGCGCGCGCACCCATCTTCTGTAAAGCGCCCTTCAATTTTTGGTTACTTTGTATAGTTTTTTACCCTTTTGCAATGCTGTGAAATTAATCCAGTACCATGAATGACTTCATTCCTGTTTTGACGATGCTGAGTTCTTGTCGCTATGTACGGATGAAATTTCAGTGATAACAATGGGTATGCCCGCCTCGGTGAGACATTTGTTATTTTGTAGACAACACCTCCTGGTTCTTGATTCTTGGGCTCACTCATTCAACATATCAGTACAGATTGGTAAAATATTGGTAATGTATTTCGGCCATCAGATGCTCTTCTGACCCCACACATTAGGGGGCATCTGTTATAACCCTAAATTGCACCACACATGCTTACATGGCATCAGGCCAACTCATATACCTTCATTGCCAAAACATCTAATGAACAACCTCTTTGAAAATCCTCTTGGGTCAAGGCCCACGTGCCCTAACCCACTACTGCACGTGTGTGCACGCTGGCAGGCCTACTACAGCCCGCGTGTACCTAACAAAACACAAAAATAGGAAAGTTTCCGACGGGACAAAAAGCTATGGGTCAGTTAACTGAAACTCCCGGCCATGCATGGCCGATGGTTCCTCCAAAACCCTAGCTCCTTCTAGCCTATAAAAGAAGGGGTAGGGGTACCATTTGGAGGAGGAATAATATAGTGAAGAAACTCTACCCATTTGCCGAATCCATTGTCCCAACCCTTTATCCTTTCCTCAAGCCAAAGGAGAATTAACGCAAAGCAGTTGGAGGACAAAAGAAGAGGAGGAGCCTGGAATCAGGATCAAGGAGTGATGGTCGGTCTCGACTTTGATTGTAAGTTGATTCATTTTGAAAATAATAAAAGAATACTTTTCCCATCCCAATGCATGAGTTATCTATGATTTGTTTAATTTGTGCTTAATTTCTAACCCTCAAGTAGAAAAGTAGCGTGCATGCATTGTTGTTTGTTTTGATTGTAGGTTATCGTTGGAAGGAGCAGCACCAACAAACGAACAAAAAGCGGAATGGAGGATCTACACCAAACATTAGTAACAAGGTTGGTAGTTCCTTTCCATGTATGTATTGTGAAAGAGGGGTTTAAGTTTTGGGTGGTAGGTTAAGTAGTAATTTCTTTACGGTCAAAATCTGCATGCAAGTCTGACCCTAGTTTGCTAGTCCGTAGGGTATTTTTCCCAACAACAGTATGCAAATGCGATTAATAAGACACACAATGGTAATGTCCTTCAATGTAATTTTAACGAGCCCAGAGAAGGTAAGCTCGGCCGGTTTTTCATTTTTAGAGAGTCTAAAAAAGTGTAAAAGAAGACTCCACTGGGGTACCTTTTTTCGAAAATAGTCTAGTCGATTCGAAAAAGGGGTAAACTAGCACCGAAAAGACATCTATTCAAAACCATTTTAACGAGTGTGATAAAGACAAGGTCACTTTGCAATTTTTTCATTTTTAAGGAGTCTGGAAAAAGCTTAACTATGGACTCCGTAAAGGTTGTTCTTCTTGGCCATTTTAATGAGTGTGAAGAAAAAAGGTCACTCAACGATCTTTTCAATTTTAGGGAGTCTGAAAAGAGCTTGACTGTGGACTCTGTGGGGGTGACTTTTTCGTAAATTTAGTCCCTCAGGCCCGAAATAAGGGGTAAAATTATACCTAAGGATACTCTTCTAGAGAACTAAAGTTCCTAGAGTATACCTTTGTTTGTACAGTTGACCATCTGGACCGAAAAAGGGGTAAACTACCGCTGGACAGACATGCCTTCAAATTTCAGTTTAACGAGCATGAAAGACAACAAGATTGCTTGACAATATTTTCATGTTTTAAAGGGTCTTAAAAGGTCTTAAAAGAAGACCCGTTGGGGGCTACGACTCGTATGAAACCGGTTCAGGTAGAGCCCATTGCTAGGCTCAGACCAAGAGTCTCTTCGATAGTCAACTTGGAAAGTCTCCCAAAAGGGAAGATAACACAAACCACGGTGTAAGTCCTCCCGCAGTATAGAAACCGTAGTCATGGCTTCAAGGATAGCCTCATCTGAAGGAAATTCAAAATTCGAGAAATCATGCAAATGAGGGTCGACAGTCCCAAAGGGTGAAGTAAACTGACCATACTCCATATGATGATGGAGATTTTGGCCAAGACTGGTAGAGTCTATCAACGAAGAATCACAAGAACGAGGGCTTGAGGATCTAAAAACAACAAGATCAAACTTAGAAGGATACTCAAGCCCACTTGGACCAAGAGGGGGAAGCAAGGGCACCCATGCCCCCATTGGATAAACCAATGGATCAATTGTTGATTCCAAGTCTCGAGAAGGAAAACATGATTGCATAAGTTCCTGCTCAGAAGCAATTGAACACCAAGGATAAGACGCCACATAATTAACCCGTGGCGGGGTGGAGTCTACATGAACACTAGGAACATATAAAGGGGAAGCCTGAACTAACCTTGAATTAGGATGGTGATTATCATATGCCAGCTGGTCAATAGTGATAATGCTTCCATTGTGAGGGAAATGCATCACCCGGAAGAGTGTAGATACCACAACGTTCATAGCATATGCATAATCACGCTCGAGAAGCATATTGAAATCTAACGGGCCTTGCACCACTATAACATTGAAACAGACAATCTTGCCACCTAATGAGATAGGAAGCTGAGGAAGAAACCCCAAATATTCACTAGGATGTCTGTCAAAAGTCAATAGCTCATGGGAAGCAGACACAAGATCGAGAGATCCAAAGACTTTCCAAACCGAGGAGGATAAAATACTTGCAGATGATCCTTCATCCACGATACATCGATAAATGTTTGTTGAATTAACTTCAACCCTTATTTGAAAGGGTGTAGAAGAAAGAAGACAAGGCTCAACAAGGTCATTCCAATCAAAGGAAACCATCCTAGGGCTTGGCGGGGGTGTACTCAGAATGAGCAGAATGCCCCCTTGTTCTGAAAGTATTGAACTAGAAATGCTAAAAACATAGTCGGTAGACACATCACTCTCTAAGAGAAGAGTCATATTATCCTATGACTGCATCGACGTGACCACTTTCTCAACCAATGGTTGAATAGGATGAGAGACTACATGGTCTAAAGGCACCTCACCCCCCAAAAAAGGAGTGGGATCATTCAATGACTGCATCGACATGACCACTTTCTCAACCAATGGCTGAATAGGCTGAGAGAATACAAGGTCTAAAGGCACCTCACCCCCCAAAAGAGGAATGGGATCAGCCGATGACTGGATTGACATGACTTCTTTCTCAACCAATGGTTGAATAGACTGCGAGGAAACCTTAGAAGACTCAGAATCAGAAGAGTTTTTAGACAGGGTCCACAATCTTCGTACCTCTGGAAGGCCAAGGCACAAATGAGTAAGGTGATCTCCCTTGCAAAGATTACAAGGGAACTTAGGGTTATGTCCTATTCGTCTATGTTTCTCAACAAAATTAATTCCCCCAACATGACTAGCAGTGGCTGGTTGCACATCTCCAACACGAATTGCAGAGGTTAGTGATGGGTCAATAACATGACTTGCAGAGGCTATAGACCTATTACCAGTATGACTATTAGTGACTAGAATTTTTCCCCCGGCATGACTTCCAGAGGGTGGGTGCTTTCCCCCAGGATAACTTGTAGAGGCTGGGTGCTGGTATTCAACATGACTTGCAGAGTTTGTCGACCTATCTCCAACATGACTCATAGAGGTTGCTGATTTCTTCTTCATATTCTTCCTCTTTCTATTTTGTTTAGACTTTCGATTACTAGTAATTGTACTTTCACCAGAGGTGAGAGAAGGAGGAGGAGAAGACTTTGCTGACGAAGAAACATCAACAGGGTACCCATGACTTAAGGTGACTAACTGAGAAGCATCAATAGCATTCGAGACATTTGGAATGGTACCCAACCAAACTGGTAATCCCACATTCAACATAGGAATGTACAAAGTGGCCATCAAAGGGACATCAACATTTATGAAGAAAGGAAAAGCACAAGACTCCCCTTGCAAAGGGGTTCCTTGGTTGGTATCATCAGGAAAATTAGCCATGAATATATTATGCATAGGTTCTCCCCTTGCAGGATCGTTCAAGTCCATAAAATTCTCACACACTGACTCTGGAAAATCAGTGTTATCAAAACAACACCTATAAAGAGGCGACTCCATGTTTCTAAGAGGAATACCGAAAAAGTCCTATCGATCGACAGAGTGGGTGGTCTACCACCCTAGGTCAAAGACCCAAATCCATGAATGACTAACTCACTATGGAAAACTAGGGAGGATAGAGCACACACTAGAAAAACTCCTAAAGGCAAATCAAGCAAAGGACTAACTAGTTGGAAGAACAGTTACACCAACCAACACTAGAGAAACTTACCAGTGCAAGTGCAACTCGAATACAGAAGCACCCTCCGGGTATAATCTACAAAGTGTGGCCCAATGTATACCCTAGGTATTGTGGTATACCCCCACGGCCACCTGTGTAAGTCCCTAAAATAAATGAAACTAGGTTGCCATCTCGTGAATAATCACCAGACGGGTACAGTCGACAGTTGGGTGGACCGCAATGAGAAGGGTATCAAGTCCGAAACCTATCAAGGGTATCGAAAGAAAGTGTTTTGGAAGATGAATGAGTACCTCGAATGGATTTGAGACCCATGAAGCTCCATGGAAAATGAAATCAACAGAATCCCAATACAAGTCCTCTATATGCGTTCCCCACTACGCTTGGTCTAGCTTTGGAGGGGTTATCTCCGCTACCTTTCCGCACATGACCTCTTGTTTATCCCTTGTGTTAGAGGGGGGTCCTGGATAATTTCCACATTACTGGACTTCTAAACTCCTTAGCACAGACTCGTATATTTGTTTTAACGGCCTTGAAGAGTTTCCTCTCCAACCTAATTCAAGGCCCTAACCCTAAACTAGTTGATGGACCCTACAAACATAAAAGTCTAGTTATTTTTAATTAGCATTCTTTTTAAGGCTTGATTTACTCAAAAGGTGTGGTAGTGCACCTGATGTTGTTAAGACTCTTGCATAAAAAAGAAATGATAAGAACACTAGCAAAGAAGGATTATCTTTCTTATTTTTCTTTTGAAATGCTTTTAAGATGAGAAGAAAACAAAACACTATGATAATTTCTTTTTCTTTTTCAAATAACAATGCAAGGCAAATGCCAAGAAAGAAAGAGAACTAACAAGATATATATATATATATATATATTCTTCCAATCAAAGAAGAAGTAACAAAATATTCTAAAATAAACTTATGAATGCATGATTCATGGCCCCCCTGGCCATGAGGGGGAATTTTTTTTTTTAAATGCAACTTATTTTTCTCAAAATTTCAAGTTAAAAATAAGTTTAAAAAGCTAAGAAATGGAAGAAATCTTTTACTAAAAATGAAAGCTATGCTGGAGTCCAACCTAGGCTAAAAATTCTATGACAGAGACTATAATCAGACAAGAAAATCCCTGAAAAAAAATGACTCTTGACAGGAAAGAGGATGACTGCCTCTTCAAAAACATTTCTAGACAGACACGCGACTATCACTTCAACAACCAGCGTATGCACGTGGGTTGTCCAAGGGAAGGGCTCGTATGCACACATGTAGGCCGACTAAAGGCTGTGTGTGACTCTATTTCTCCTCAAAAAATAAATACAAGCAGCTAAGCTCAGGCAGGGAGTACTGGTATTGAAAACCAGAACCCCTTAAAGGTGCAAAAACTTACTTTGACAAAGAAGAGGCAAGAAAAATTTAGCAAAACAAAGCTATTCCTAAGGTTTTTACCTGACTATGGACTATTCAATTAGAGACCTAGAAGGACCCAAAATATCCCTAAGAAGGATCACTTTTGCAGGGGAGAGGATGATCGCCTCTTCCTGAGAAGGATTTCTTAGGTTCTCATACACGCAGCTATCACTTCATCAGCGAGCGCACATACGCGAGCTGACTAAAGGAAGGGTGTGTGTATACGCGTTTTGTCCCACTATAGGGTGTGTATGCCTCTTAAGACTCTCAAAAACAGAAAGGAAATAGTTTGGTAAGCAGAGCAGGGAAGGTTGGTATTGAGAACCAGAACCCCTGAACACTCAGACTTCTTGCAGAAACTCAAAAAAGGAAGTAAACCCAATTTCAAAATACCCAATAAAAAATCTCCAAAGAACCCTAGAGACTCCCCAGTGGAGTTGCCAATTCTGATGTGAGTGGTAAATCCTTCTTATGGACTTATCATTTAAGGGCTCCAATCATGCATGAAGAAAATGGCCATTTAAAGGCGTCTACTTTTTCCTATTCTCCCAACACAAAACCCCACACTCATGCAATACAAAGGTGCAAACAAGATTAGGTAACTCTACCTTAAATCCTTCATTTGATGTTGATCCCTTCTCTTTCACTTGCTCCTTGACTGCAAGCCTCCTCCCAAAGCTAACCTGCATTCACACATAGACAAACAGAGAGTTGTAAACATGCATTTCATATACTAATTATTGGGTTAGATGTGACAATATCATAAAATAAATACACAATTTGAACACATAATATGGTGGGACAAAAAAAGTATTCCTTTTTGTATTAATATTCACAAGGGTAAACTTACAATATGTGGCCGACACTGCTCTTTGAACCTGGTCCTGGGCTCCTCTTCACAACACACCAATTACTCAACATCACAATACAATTGCAGGAAATTGGGGAAAAGGGGGGATAAATTTGGGCAGAGTTTCTATGCTCTTCTTCTTCCTTTTTTTTTTCAAATGGGACCCCTACCCCTTCTTTTATAGGTAGTTATCCAGTTGAATGACTGGCCATAGGCAGTCAAATGGTTTTAGCAATTTATCAAAACTCTGTTTCCCATCTGCAACTTTCCATTTTTCATGCTTTTTTCAGTATACGTGGGTTGTAGAAGGCCTGCATGTGTATGTATGAGTGCACACGCAGGCTATAGAAGGCCATCGTGCGTATGGCTCAAAAAGAGGGCTTTTTAGAAGATCTTGGCTCAAGAAAATGGAAACTAGTAGGGCCATAGGCCAGGTATGCAGGCTGGGTACAAATTAGGTTTATAACAATAACCTTTTACATTGATACTAGTCTTGAATTATTTCCTTGTGTGCACCCCACCATCTTGTAGGTGTTTCCTTGAGTGAAATATTGTCGACGTAAAAGTGTTAAGACCACGGTCTTTCTTAGGTTACCAAAAAATGGTACCTAAGTAGTCTAAAGCGTTGGAATTTTCATCTTCTTGGGAGGGAAGAAGTCTCACCCAAAGCGCAATCGAGACAAGAAAGAGAGGGAAGGGTAAGGAGAATACTTAGACAAACCTCTAATTTATCAAGACTCACTATAGTCTTGTGTAAGATAGACTAAACCTGTAACAGTTCCGAGCAATTCCTAACTAGGAATAAAGAAACAGAGTTGTGTTTCCATTCATACATAAGAATTTAAGTATATCAGACATAAAATATAATACAAAACACATTCCATTCATGCATTAAGACTAAATACAGAGGATATATATTCAAAATTTAGGCCTCCAATTATATTAACATATTAGTTTCTTCTCACAACTCGATCCTCATGCACAAGCACTTAGAGGATGTTCTTCATCAGATATGAGACAATATTGCAGTCTCTTGCTCCTTTACATATAGACTGATACAAAACTCTGATACATTGATAGTCTGGTTCTTACCCAAATCTCTAAAACTTAACTATGCTAATAGTATAGACTATTACAATAGTGACCCTCGTCACAACAACAACAACAATGATAACATCAACAATTCTGGACTAACAACCCTAGAAAACAATAACAACACTACAACCGAATAACCCTTTTACAATCCTATCGGTCTCATATGTATAATATGATCTTTAGATTTGTTGGTTGAGAACCCGAGAGTTCTCTCTTCTTCTTGATCTTGTTCCAACTTCTTTCCTCAATCTTGTTGTTGCATTGTCCTTCCACCTACTTTTTGTTTCTTTCCTTAGTCCATTGTCCAAATCCTCAGAAGTTTGTGCAACTTTTTTTCTCCAAAATGAAGTTGCAATATTTTCTATGAAACTTCTATTCAACAAAATGACGGGCCCAACAGGCTCCGACCACAATCCTTGACTCACCTTGAGTCAAATATTTAGCTCTTCAGTGGTATCTAGTTTTTCTTGTTGTTCTCTCTTTCCTTATCATTCTGAATTGATTTCATTTCTCGCTTGGACTGGTTCTGCTTTATATTCTTCAAACAAAGGGCCCAACTCAGGTACGAGTTCTAAGGCTCTCTTCCTAACTTCTTGAAAGGTGTCCACTTTTTCCTACCACACTCTGGCAAGTAGTGAAGCTTCAACAAAAAACTACTGAGTGACATATGCGATGAACTCTTTTGGCTTTGAAACAAATAAAGAGTTCCATTCTGAGTCAGCTATGGCATCCACTTGATGAATCTGTAGATACGTTGTCTGGACTACAGGTTGAAACTCTTGAAGTTCCTTCTTAGCCATAGTTTGGGCTTCATATAGTGCATTGATGTCATTTTCAGTGTGCTGGATTTTGTCAAATTTATCTTGTTGTTCCAATGGATCCAGGGTGTTGGTTGCTTCTTCATTGAGCGATTGGATCTTCACACGCAAGTCCTCCAATGTTTGGTTGCACCTTGAAATGATTCCCATCCAATCTCTAACCTCTCTCAAGATCTTTGTAAATTCTACAGTCTATTTCCACAAGGTTTCTCTTATGTTGTTCCCTTCCAAAATGATTTTCTCCATTTGATCTCGTAGCTTCCCTGGTTGCATTTCAGCTTCTTTCTTACTGTATCGCAGTTGTTCCTCAATATTTTCTTCTCTTTCTACCATTTCTGACCAGGATACATGAATTAATTTGATCTACTCTGTAGGCTTGCTTGTTGTGTTGGATTTTGGTAGCTGAGGCATTGTCTTTCTCACTGTTGTCCAGGCATCTATGAGTTTTTCCTTTACTTTTTCTATCTTCTGCTCTACCTGAACCTTTGAGTATTCCTCCTACGTTCATTGTGCTTGCACAAACAGTCCTTATTTCTTATAGAACTCGACTTCTCATTCATCCTGTTGGATCCTCTGATCCAATTCCTCATTCGAGGCTCTAATTATTCCTACTAGCTATGTTGTTGGTAACTGAGAAAGCTCACTCGATGAAGGAGCGACATCCAAGGGTACTCGGACTTGTAGTGGCAGTCCACTGGCCATCGATTGTATGGATGGTGTCTCGATCTCTTCATCTTCTGGGGATGGACCTTGTAGTTGATGTGAAATTCTAACCTTCAGAGCCATTGGGAGTAGAGGGAAAACTTATGTCTTTTCCAGGCAAAGCTGCAATAGGTCCATGCATCACTGTAGATCCTATAATACTGGCTCTAGTTGTTATTTCAAAGATGTTTTTCTCTGCCCTGATGTAGTTTGGGGTTCCTTCAGAATCATTTGTGCTTCTGCCTCTTTCTATAATGAAACTTCTGGAGTTTCACTTATGTTGATGGGAATCTCAACATTGACTATTGAGAGAGGACTCTAGGTGCCTGGAACTTGCGGTATTGGAACAATTTGACTCTCCATCGAAGGCATAGTGCCTAGAATGGGTATCAATGGAGAAACTGACTAGATAGAGGCTAATGGCTCAAGGTAGTGCGTTCTGTTACATTTTTAGGTGGGTCAGGGAGATCCAACTACATGGGCTCGGGTGAAGTGGGTTGGGATTGAATGGTGGTGTCTTGCAATAGCGATAAGGCTTGTGGGGGAGATGGAGGTTTCTCAACGATGATGGTTGTGGCTACAGTGGTGTCTAGCTCGGGATCATATGCTATGTTAATCACATTCTTAGTAGCTCGAGCGAATTCTCTAGTACGAGGTATAGTCGAGGATATTAGCTATAGGTTCAATATATTTACAGGAGAAATACTTGTTCGTGGCTTCTTGATTGAAGGATTCCCTATGAAAGCAATGACTAGGATTTCATTGACATATTTTCTTGATAGCACGGCTTGGTATGGGAGTTGTTAAAAAATAGTCAATATCCTCTTCTTTTGCCCCAAAGGTTCCACATCCTCTTTGTCTTCTGAGTCTGTAAACATCTATACCTTTTGTTTCTTCTCTATTGGGCCGGAACTCGGCTCGACTCCTTCTTCCTGACCCTTTTTCTTAAGGAGATCTGTAGGAAAGAGGTAGTGCATGCCAGATTTGCATGGATTGTTCTTGATGTTGGTCCATGACATGAATTCTATATCAAATGATTCCTCATCGAGGTATAAGGGGAGAAACCTGGAGTGGAAGTATTCGGGCTTCACATGCCTCATCCAGACAAGGGCATTGTGGCGATTTAGGAAAAAGGCTATATTCCTAATATTGAGGTTAAACAACTCATGTGGTATGTTCCACCACTGATTTGCATTGATTAACTAAGTATACCATTTTTCAAAGGTGGTGTTGTTGAACTCCATGTTCTCCTAATATGGCCTTACATGCCATGGCTCAAACATTTTTTCCAAGCGACCTTTTTTCGTCGGTGCTAACTATCTTCCCATGGGTGGCTTCCATTTCCACATTTCAAATGCTACTAGTAGGTATCCATATGTGAAGGTTTCACCTTTATCCCGAGCTTCCTCACAAGCGACCAAGAGTTCCTCTAGTCGGTAGCTGCACCAGTTGAACACAACTCCATTTGCGTAGAAGTCATCTACTAAAAGAGTGTGTAAGGTTCATTCGCCCTTGTAGTAGGAACACGTGAACTTTATTTCAATTACATAGTAGTCCATTTGGACTGTCTCCAAAATGATTGGGTCAATCTTCATTTTTCTCCCACCTCTCTCTCTGTGGAACTTCTCGTATAGGCTAACTTCTCCTTTCTTCTTCCCGTGCTTGCTTGATCCTTGAAATACTTTGGACACATCCTCACCCTTGAGAGATAATACAATAAGATGGTGGATGTCGTCTGCATGAATCATATATCTTTGGTTGACCCATAATATTTTGTTGTGCACTCAGCTTTTCAGAACCTTTTTGTACCACACAACCTCGCCAGTGGTCTCGAAGACCGGTGGATCCCTGAGGTGCATGATTGTGGACTTGAACAGGTTGATAAAATATGGATTTGAGACAAACTCCATGCCTCCCAGTGTATCTGGGACTAAGTCCTAGAACACAAAAATGTTGATTTGTGGAAACAATACCTTGTCCATCAGATCAAGGTCTAGAAGTTTCACTTGATCCGTCTTCCCCTTGACATCTCGGAAGATCTCGATCCTAGGATCATACGGCTCATCTGGGATTGCTTATTTGGGAGCTGAACTCCAACCTCTTAATTCTCTCGACATGCTATCTCTAAGGTGTTGATAAGTTGGGTGAGTTCGGGTCATCTTTGTGACAGGGGAATGAAAATCTCTCAGGGTATGCGCGATTGCAGAAAATTCAAAATCAGAGGGTAGCTAAAAAAAAACAGTGATTCTCACTTTCTGCATTCATGGGGTATTATAATTGGATAACTGGAAATATATTTAATGTGCACATAAATACACTTATCATTAAGCCATAAATGCAATCTTGGGCTTAGGTGTCTGACGGGACGTATAATGAGGTAAGATCTATCAATTGATCTTGTCTTTTAATGAATGGACTAACAGGGACATGGTCGAGCTAAGGGGATTAAATTTTTAATGGCTAAGAAGCACATCAGAGATATCGATGGCATTTACATGTATCATGCCTTTATTGTTTAATGGAAAGTTCTGATGGGTTACGGTGGTTATCATAAAGCGTATGACTGGACCGGATGTGTCTGGCATGTGGGTTGTGATCTAGTTCAGATTCGCCCTCCCTCTGACCACAATGGGTCTCCCCATCATATTTAATGACTTCATTTAATGTAATGGTGGCTCTTTTGATACTTTGCAGCTCAGTAAGCAGTTCTACACAAAAGCAACTCTTAGAGTAAAAAAAAATGTGTTGTGGCACATTCAATGCACACTCCGACATTATTAACTAAATTAAAGAAATTACAGGAAATGAAAATATAACTACTATACATGCTCCTTTGGAATAGAGCAACAGTGCTTTGGTTCAAGCATGCAAAATGTAGGGTTTCATGTGTGCGTCATTCACCCATACTAGCTGAAGGATACCATCCAGTTGCGCTAGCCTAACTACACCAGATTGTCGGATTTCCGCAACTATGAATGGGCCCAACCAATGCATGCACAAATTTCCTGGATATTTATGATATCGTCTATCGTAAAGTAGTAGCTTATCCCCTTGCACAAATATTTTGGAATTAATATTCCTGTGATGCCAAGATTTATGTCTAGATTTATCAACTGTCTGATGAAAATCCAATAGAAATATTTCTTCCTCAAGTTCTTGTAAGTCTGCAATCCTCTGCGCAATTGATTCATCATCTGTCATGTGTGTAGCCTGTGTTATATAGAGACTAGGGGTAATAAATTTTGTGGGTACAACAACTTCTTTCCCATAGACCAACTGAAATGGGGTATACTTATGCATCTTCTTCATGGTATTCATGTAAGCCCACAAGACTGTTGGAACTCTATCATCCCAGTCTTCCCTGTTTGCGCAACATACTTTTGTTAGTCCTATTTCCATAATTTTATTGAAAGCCTCCACTGTACCATTAGCTTGTGGATGGTAGGTAATTCTCTTATGGTGTTGTATAAGTAATTATGTTGTCAACGTTGTGATTGTGTTGCTGATAAAGTGACTACCTTGATTAGTAGTCAAAACTCTAAGACATCCAAATCGAGTGATAAAGTTCTCAAAGACAAATCTAGTTGTTGTATCTATCAAACAGTTTTGAACTGTCTCTGCTTCAACACATCTTGTGAGGTAATCAGTTTTGGTAATGATGTATCTGGCCTTTGAGTGCTTAGCTAGGGGGTTGATCGGTCCAATAAAATATATAGCCCACTTCTAAAATGCCTGAAGTGATCTGACTGGCTGAAGGGGTAATTCATCTCGGTGTGACAACTTTCCTACTCTTTGGAAGGTGTCACAATATCTAGCATATTCCTTAGCATATTTAAATAACGTAGTCCACCATAATCTAGCTTGAAGTACCTTCTGTGCAGTATATTTACCTCCAAAATGTCCTACCACAACTCCACTATGGCATTTCCACGGGATATTGTGCCTTTCATGGTTCAAGACACATCACCTAAGGGTGTTTTCAAGTCTCAATTTGTAAAGTTGTCTAGAAATCAATTGATAGTTTGTTGCACGAACCACCATATGTCACTTCTGGGTTGTGGAGTAAGTTTCTAGGCAGGTCCCTGTACTAAGGAAGACAACAATGTATTCAAGATACTCTAGGATGGCCTCAATCTAGAACAATTCCACGTTCAAGAGTTGATCATCAATTTCTCCACCACTTTCCCCTGACTCCAACCTGTAATGGTGATCTGGACCTACATTGTATCTTCCTAGTTTGACAATTACTTCATATGAAAACTCTTGAAAAAGAAGTAGCCACCTGCAAATTCTTCTTTCAAGTACTGGTTTATTGACTAGGTACTTCAATGCAGAATGTTCAATAAAAAGCTTGAAATGAGAGCCTAACAAGTAGTGTCTAAAATTTTGTAATGCATAAATCATATCTAAACCTTCTCTTTCAGTGGTTGTGTAGTTGCACTCAGCTTGCAATAGTTTTCTGTTCGAAAAGTAGATAGGATGTTCTATATTTCCTTCCCCTGGTTACGCTAGAATAGCTCCCAAGGCAATGTCTAATGCATCCACATGTACATGGAACTCAATTTCCCAATTGGGAAATATCAAAATAGGTGCAGTACTTAGTTTTTCTTTCGGAATGTCTAATGCCTTGTCACACTCTGTCCATCGGAATAGTTCAAACTTCTTCAACAATTTATCAAGGGGTGCATTGATAGTTGCATATCTTTTGATGAACCTGCGGTAATATCATGTATGTCTTAGCATGGAGTGCAACAATTTGGCACTTGTATGTGGCGGCATGTTTAGAATGACTGCAACTTTAGCTGGGTCTATCAGGGCTCCTTCTCTTCGTACAATATGGCCTAACATATTTCCATGAGGTACACATAAAATACACTTCCTTAGATTCAGAGGCATATGCATTTCACAACATATATCAAACATTAACCGAAGTAGCCCGACATGATATTTTAACAGGTTGTACATCATCCAATCATCTATATAGACTTCTACAAACTTGTGGATGAACTCTCAAAATTTTGTTATCACAATCCGAGAAACAAATGCAGGGGAATTTTTCAAACCAAAGGGAATTACATTGTATGTGAATGATCCCCATTTGGTTATGAATGTAGCCTTCTTCTTGTCTTCCTCTATGATTTTGACTTGATGATATCCTGAGAATATGTCTGTAAACAAGTATGAATCTTTTCCCACAACTTGATCTAACACTTTGTTGTTGAAAGGTGTTGGAAATGGATCATGCACACATGCATAATTCAGAATTTTGTAGTCCACGTAGACCCAAATGTCTTATGTACCTTTCTTACTCTGCATAACTATGGGGCTAATCTAGTCTTACCGCAAGAATTTTTTCTTCTTCTTTCTTGACCTTCTCTTTTATTCTTGGATTAAGTTGGCATGGTCTATGATTCATAGGTCTTGAGTCGGGTTTCAACTCAATTTTCATTTCTCCCATGGCTCCTTTTGTACCTTCCAATTCTGAGAACGTTTTTGGAAACAAGTGGTTATGTACTTCGTTTATAGTTTTCTCATCCCAGTAGTATCCTATAGAATATATCTTAGGATTCACTGCACTCCCTATATTAACTTTCTGCAACTTCAGTGAGTGATTGTAGGAGCTACATGAGTGACTAGGTATAGTATCCTCAATCTCTCTACTGCCTTCCATTTCTTTAATGTCTAAGTTTCTAATATCTTCTAAGTCATCAGGTTTCTTTAGGTGTTTCTCAACCTTACAACAAGGTACAACTATCTTATCAATTTCAAGACTTAGACTAGACTAGAGAAAATGAACATGGTCAACACATACTACTGGACTTGATCTCTTTTTACAAATTTCAGTAAAAAGAATTTCCCTGATTCTTTGAAGGATTGTGTTAAGCTCATGGCACTTACTTGTAAAGGATAAATCCTTCCAAAAGTGTTCTTGTAAGGTCTTCCAACAGTTTGTTTGTCTTCTAGCCTCCTCATGTATATACCAGGATTTTGGAATAGGCCCCAGCGAATAGAAAAATACATGAACCCATAGGTGACAGGGTACTTCCACATCTCTCCACTTCTTTAAGAAATGTTCAATATGCACTCTAGGGTTAGACCATCCATCGAACAATTGTGCATCTTGAAAATCTATCTTCATTTCTTCTTTCAACTGATCCCTCCTTTGGAATTGATATCGGATGTCTTGTTTTGCATCCTCCCACTCCATAATCGAGGATTTATGGGTGGCCCACCAACTAGAGGGGGTATCATTCAAGGCTAAGTCAACAACAGAGATCCTTTGATCCGTCACTATATTCTCTTCCATGCTAGCAAGAAAACTCTGTATCTCTTTGGTACCATCATATGTCATGGGTTCTCTAACCTTAGTTCCAATCCATATCGTTGCCCTGACAGTTGTGCATCTCCTTGAGAATCTCTCATATGAACCTTACTTCCAATTGTCAAATGCTACTTCTGAATACTCATCAGTGGAGTGTATGCTTCTCCAAATTACCGATCCATCTGCAGTAGGATTTATGTAATCTGGTATCTTTCCTGTTGTTTATATGGTATATAATTGGTCAAGAGCATCTGATTCCATATTGTGGTCCATGGGTTCAATATATCTAGGCCCTAGACCTGGATCTAAGGGTTGAAATAATTTTATCCCATATGCTTCAAACGTCATGGTGTCTCTCTTTAGATCATTGATAGCATAGTTGGTGTATTCCAAGTCAATCATGAGTAGAGCAGGGTATGGATTCTTATCTCCCATAATTTTGATTACCTCAAAATCAGTTGTGGTCTTAACTCCTGCAACATCTATTTCCACATTTTCCAACCTTCCTATTGGGAAAATGCAGTACTAGTTTTCCATTCTCAACTATATGGGGGAGTATACTAACGAAGGTTTTCCCAAATATTTCGATGTCTTTTTGGGTAGGATGATAACATAAGATCCCAAATCTAGTGTGACATATTTTATTTCAAACTCATCTAGCTTGGCTTCTAACCTAAATTATTTTCATGTTCGCACCTTTATTCTTTGTATTCTCTGGGTATTCTTCTCAGTGAAGTTGGTCATTATTATGTATTATGGGATTCCATCATTTCCCAATATTAGGTACAGGTTGTTGCACAACTTCTCAGTAATTTATTCATCCCCTAGGATATCAAAGAATATTTGAAAACAGAGATTGACTACACTTTGAGACTGCTCAGTATGTCTCCTAGGAATTGTAGAGTTTCTAGGTGTTGGTAGTGAGGTAGGGGCTTGTGTAAGGTTAGGTTGAGATGCAAATTTAGGAGGATTATATATTAACTTCAAAGTGGGGATACTCTTAAATATTTCTATTACATCTTTGAAAAATAAGTTTTTCTTTTCAGGGTCATACGGGTCATCTTTGAGAAAATCTTTCTGAATCTTGTGTTGACTGTCTGCATCTGCCCCAATTTTTTCTCCTCCACGAGTAATGATGTTAATATTGGGTATTTGACCCTCAATTCCCCTTTTTAATTATGATCTTATGATATTATCCTCATTGATGAACTCGATCTTCCCATTTCACAATCAGTTCTAGGAAGTCCTTACTTGCATGCCCATTGTTCCTACAGTAACATCACCATGGTCGTCTTGGGTGAGGGAAGTCTCGGGCCAAATGATCTTTTTTGTTGCAGTTGTAACATCATCTCATCCCTCTTAATCCATTTATCCCTCCTCTTAATCCACCTCCAACCCCACCTCCCTGGCCTCTTCTAGATCCTTGGGGGGTTTCATTTACTTTGAATGATGTCCAGTCTAATCTGTCAGCAAGAGCGTCCAACGCTCTACATTGATTTGTATCATCGGTTGTAGATGCGTATAAATCACAATGTATTGTATTGGGTGCACTCATGTACTTATTCATAATAGGACACTGCCTCAGCGCATGCCCATGTGTCCGAAAAATTTCACAATATCGAGCTCTATGAGAAGTTTGAGCACCTGGAAAGGTATTGTATAGCCCTGGCGTATGAAATGGTGGAGTCGCAGATACTTGCACAACTCCTCACGTTTCTCCTAAAGGAGGTCTCATCGGATTTTGAAGAGGTCCCATTCCCCTCATGTGTAGACATTCTTTTTCTAGATGCCCTTCTATGTAGCATCTTATGCATCAAACCTGAGGTCGTCCTGGTCTTGGTGTGGATAATTCTTGAATATTCTTTGTTAGTGCTGATATTTGTCCCTAGAGTTGTGACAAATTTTCATCTACTGGAAGCCTGGTCATCCTCAGATTCCTCGGATAACCTTCCATGGATTTGATCTTCATCGATTGTTCCAAGGCATATTTTAATGTGGCTATTTGTTGTTGCGTTAAAGGAATTCCATTTAGAGATAGTAATCCTTGGATGTACCATTCCCTTTGATGATATTCATGAATTGGATGTGCTAGCCTCCCAATAGAAACTTTAAATTTCTGGTTGTACTCCCAGACAAATTATCCTTCTCTTTGTTGAATCTCCCACAACTCAAAGAGAGATTGTTTCTTTGACTGAGGTAGTTTGGATTCGGAAATGAACTTCAAACGCACTTGGCCCAGGGTGAATGTGTGTCCTAGCACCCCTAGTTCAATATCCTTCATGTACCATTTGAGGGCACAACCCCTCAAGGTATTCTGAAACTCTACTAACTTGTTTGCATTGAGAGTCCCTCTAGACCTCCAAATGTCTTCACATAAGAACCAATGTTGCTCTACATCTTCATCCCCTTTACCCCATAATTCTAGGTATCAGGCGTTCGATCCTCCCATATGTCTAGCCATTATGGGTCTCACTTCTCCTATTAGAATGAAACCTAACAGTCCCGGTTGCGATATACCTGGGGATCCCAATATCCTCCCGGTGTTGACACTTACAGACTAATTCTGACTAACTGGATGCGATGGAATAGAAATATCATAGGTAGGCTGTGTAGAATTTACCATGGGTATAGAGGAAACCTGGGGGACGGGTGATTTGGGGCTGGTTCTACTGACTTCTGGGAAGGTTTCTTTGATCTGGGGGTCCTCGTTCTCTTCCTCTTGAGTATCCTTATCTCCCTGATTCCCAATGTTTCCTAATATCAGGGTTGAATCTTCTTGATCTCCCACAAGGTCCAGACCTGCTTCATCTTCCCTTGCTTCTCCACATTCTTCTTCTCATCCACCCATATGGGGATTCCTTCCTCTTTGTTCTTCTCTCTGTTGCAATCTTAGACTGGTCAGTCTTTCTTGTCTCCTCACCTTCCTCAACTCTTCCTTCTTTCCTTCATTTGTTCCTCTTTATCGATTTCATTTTGCAACACCTCGGACTGCTTTGTTGCTTTCTTTACCTTTCCATGCCACCACTTATAAAAAATGGCGGCTCTCCTTAAGGCTCACTCATTTCTTGTGTTCGTTTCTTGATCTTCCCCCATCTATCAAAGAACCCTTTCCCCTTGTCAAGTCATGATCATACCGCAAAATTACCCTACCCCAAGCGTAGGTATTTATGTTTCCATCTCAGTTGAGGGAATAGGTATCATCCCCTCCTCCATCAAGAATACTTTCATCTATAGGGTAATTTCCCTCAACATTTTGTCGTGTGCACCTTTATTGAAAATTTCTTCCACTCGTGAAAAATATTTGTGATTCTCAGCCGCAAATTCAATGATATATCCCTCTAGATTCATATTAACCCAGAAATCGACTGGTCGCGTGATCTAGTGATCCAGCTAATGAAGTGATACGATCTTCTTTTTATCCCAAGTATACTTCTTCTTGAAACATTCTTATAATTCTAGAGCTTTTTGGATCCTATCTATCCTATTGAATATTTCTTCTGAAAATTTGACCCAGAACGTCTCATACTGGTCCCTCGATATTTCTGAGTAAAAAGATAGAATCTATTGTATCCTTCTTTCTTTTACCTCGCAACTCCGCTTCCTTCCATATAAAGGCATCAAAATTTCTTTCCCACCATTGTCGAATATCATATATATATATATATATATATATATTCTTGGAATCATTCACCTCACAAGTTCCCTTTTTAAAGCATCGGTCCCAGCAACAAAACCATTTTGTTGGCGCAAAATTGTTCAAACCAAGGTCCTTCTTAGGTTACCAACAAAAGGTACCGAAGTATTCTAGAGTGTTGGAATTTTCATCTTCCTGGGAGGGAAGAAGTCTCACCTGAAGCACAACTGAGACAAGAAAGAGAGCAAAGAGTAATGAGAATACTTAGAAATACCTCTGAGTTATCAAGACTCGCAGTAGTCTTGCGCAAGATAGACTAAACCTGTAATAGTTCCGAGCAATTCCTAACTGGGAATAAAGAAATATATTTGTGTTTCCATTCATACAGAAGCATTTAAGTATATCAAACATAAAAAATAATACAGAACATCATTCCATTCATTAATTAATACTAAATACAAAGGATATATATTCAAAATTTAGGCCTCCAATTATATTAACATATCAGGTTCTTCTCACAGCTCGATCCTCATACACAAGTACTTAGAGAATGTTCTTCTTTAGATATGAGATAATATTGTAGTCTCTTTCTCCTTTACATCTAGATTGATACATAAATCTGATACATTGATAGTCTGGTTCTTACCCAGATCTCTAAAACTTAACTATGCTAATAGTATAGACTATTACAATAGTGACCCTCATCACAACAACAACAACAATGATAACATCAACAATTCCATACTAACAACCCTAGAAAACAATAACAACACTACATCCCAGCAACCCTTACAATCCTATCAGTCTCATATATATAATCTGATCTTTAGGTTTGTTGGTTGAGAACCCAAGAGTTATCTCTTCTTCTTGATCTTGTTGCAACTTATTTCATCAATCTTGTTGTTGTGTTTTCCTTCCAACCACTTTCTGTTTCTTTCCTTAGTCTGTTTTCCAACTCCTCAACATCTTAGACAACTTTTGTTCTCAAAAATGAAGTTTCAATGTGTTGTGCGAAACTTTTATTCAACAAAATGAAGGGCCCAACAAATATCCATGGCTAACAACCTCTGATTTTCCAAAACTTCCTCCTCATAATTTGTCAATAATTCTTCTAATTCGTTCACACCATGAAAAGTGGGATGTTCCCTAATATATGTACCAACCCACCTTGTTGTGCAATCCATTATTTCACACCTCCTTATGGAGACTTCATGTAATCGCTACTGCTAATTCTCCATACATGTGTCTGAGTATGAGGCACACGATGTAATTATTCTCTAGTTGAGTACCTCATCTTCATTTGGGTTGACATAATCTTATTCTCGTGCAGTAATCCTTTATAACTAGTTTAGTTCTTCCAAGTCCAAATAGTTTGCCTCTACAAACCTTTCTCCCTCTGAAGGATCCAATGGTGCAATCACTCTATATTCACCTGATTCAAAAGTCATTTTCCTTGTCTTCAGGTTGATCATATCCTGGTTATCAAATGCCCAGTACAATTCAAGTAATGATGGGTAGGGTGTTGTTCCATATACTATCTCTATCAATTTGAAATCTTCCATAGTGCACACTCCATCCAAGTCAAATGTCACCCCTTTTAGTCTTCCAGTTGGTAAAACTCTATGCTGATTTTCTAGTTTCATCTAGACAGGTGAATATATTAATATGGGGTCCCCCATACATTGTCATGTCTTCTTAGGTAAGATGTTTACTTCAGAGCCTAAATGAAGTATGAAATATCCCATATTGAAATCCCCAGTTTTGACATTTAGCCTAAATTCCTTGCTTGTTCTTCTTCTTGTATGGAGATGATTGGAAGTCTTCTGCTCTAACTTCCCTTCTACTTTTGTGTTGAATCTTTCGATCAAATTTTGTAAGACTTTAACAAATGGTGGATCATTCAATAACTTAACACAAGATTGCATAAAAGTCTTTGTGTTACTCACTTTCTCTAAAGGTTGTCCTTTGTTGGTGTGATCTATTGAAGATTGCATCTCATATATTTGTGGATACTGATTTTTTTGTGCAATTGATGTACACATAATGTTCTATTTTAGAATCTCTTGTCTGGCCTCCTTAAATGTTTCCTTTTCTTTATGCATGTCAAAATGCTTATGTAGCTCAGTATTCTTCTTGACCCATTGGTGTTGAGTTGGATATTGTTTTCTTGCATCAGCTCCTGTCTTGGCTCCTCCTCGAGTAACTATATTGATGTTTTTCCCATCATCCCTGGCTTCTGCAAAAATCCACTAGACATTTTGATTGTTCCGGTTGTTTTTTTCCTGAATTTTTCCCAATATTGTTGGGAAGTCTTATTTGTCGTGGTCTATTGCACGACAATACATACATGTCGTAGGTGGATGTGGATAGTCTCTTGCATAATGTCATAGTTTTTTACAGTTGTGGTAGACTACTGGCCCTATGCCCCATCCAAATCCTCCTCAACCTTGGCCTCCACCTCTGAATCCACCTCTATCTCCTCGCGGTGCATTTTATTGGGGTACCTGGTTATACAACACAGGAATGTACTGTGGTTGCGCATTATTGTATTGTGGTTGCACATTATTGTACTGTGGTTGTGCAGTATTGAATTGTGGATGCACATTGTTGAACTACGGTGTAGCTTGGCCTTTCATCATCTTTGCTTTCACCATGTAAGTGTCTAAAGTTATTTCTTTCATCAATTCTAGCATTCTACAATCCTTGTCATCATGACCCGCTGATTTGAAAAAATTGCAGTATGAACTTTTTGGTACTATATTATAATTCTACATCATTGGAAAATTATATCGATCATGCCCATGTGTCTTACCAATCTCACACCATGGTCCTCCTATTGGAAAGGGTTTTGCCACCCCTACTTCCAACTACTGCACAAAGGTTGGACATTCATTCTTATGATATCCTTATGCCCTGCATAACGTACACCAAAAAACTTCTCTCTTCTCTTTCCCCTTATTCTGGTTCAATTCAAATGTTAGATTCTTCATATCCTCTTTTATCTCCTCTATTGTTGGATCTATCTATTGATACTAGTTTTCTTTGAGCTGTAGGGCTTCTTATAGGGCCTCTTCCCGAGTTTGGAACTTTTTTTGTCTCAAAGGATACTTCAAGTGTGGTAATAGTGAGTTCACAAATAACTCCCCATGTTGCATGTCCATAATAGAATACTTCAACTAACCTTTCAGATGTTTGAACCTTTGATCAATCTCTGAGAAAAGTTCACCTGGTTTCTTCCTGATTTCAATCATGTAATTCATGTATTGGTCTTCTGAGGTCAGCTTCTTAAACTCGTTTACCGGTATCTTTTTCACCTCTGCGACAGTCTTTGGTGCTCCTTATGGACTATTTACATCAAGGCTCATGTACCAGTCCAACACACGGTCTCTAAGTGTTATAGCTAACTGCACAAATTTTGTATCCTCATATTTGATCTTCTATGCTTCCAAATCTTTTCACAAATAAATATATGCCTTTTAGGTTCCTCAGATGCCTATCCCAGGAACTCTGGTAATCTAATGGTGGAATCTAGTCCTGCCATTTTGAACTATATTGAAATATTTCCTCTGCGTAGTATAGATAATTGACTATTACTTTTGGAACTTGCTACCCTATTTTGTCATCCTTGATTGGACCCCTGACATGTTTCTCCTCTTCTACTAAAATCTAGATGTCTAAAATCTGGTGTTCTTTTAGGTGTATTAATCACACATGGGGTTGTAGGTTCCACACTGACTGTGATCTGGATTGGAGTTATGCCTTTTGTTCTTGACCTTGGACCTATTATTTTCCTTGCATATGTTATGCGTAGGATTTCATCAATATGCTCCACAACTCAGAGATCCTCTACCTCTTCTTCATCACTCGACAATCCCTCTATGTCAGATATGGCCCTCTTTTTGTTATTCATCTTATATTGGTAAGGTCTACTAATGCAAGAGCATCACTCTACCTCAGCACGTGCCAGTTGATTAGCATGCGTAGTGTGCCTTCAAGGAAGGGAGAGGCATCACCCTCTCATTTTTCCTTTGAAAATCTAAAGCGTGATCAAGGCAATTAATGCTGACAGAATGGAAGAGCCAAAGTTGTGCCTTTGCACAAGTTGGAGATAAGGTCGCCATTAACTGGTTGACGGTAGGTGGTATCTGCATCTGATTCAGATCATATTTCCATCATTGTAATCTTCCCATTAGGCAAACATTTTGAATGGTGATTAGACACCACTAGATTAGCTTGGAGGGAAGCTCGTCGAGCCCCTCTTGTATAAACTCTTGTATTGTTGTAGTAGAGCATATAGAAGGGGATGCATAGGAGATAGGGAGAGAGACATAGAGAGCCGAGACTCAGTCGTAGTCTGAACTCTAATGTTGTAATGGACATTCCACCATTAACAGAAAGTAACAGTTTTTTCTATTTACCAATTTCTGTGTAATAGATGTTTTGTTGTGAATGTCATTCGTATGCATTTGAGTTGTAGATGTATGTTAGAAATCATCTGTAGGGATATAATTATAATCTTCTATCTGTGATTATGTTGTATTAAGTTTGTTTCTCAAGGATAAGTGCAAGAAGTGCATGATAGAGGGTGGAAACTTTGTGAGATGACACAAGGAGTGCATATGTGAACTCGGTCGAGTCAGAAGAGAAGCTGCCAGAAGGGCACAACAGGATAATTCACAGACTCGAGAGGAAATTTCAAGGTGGTTGGGTACCTTGGAAAGAAAGACTGTGTGGGAGGAAGCACAACACAGAGTTACTAAATACTCTGTAATACTCTGCCACAAGGGCATAGAGAAATTAAGAGAGTGTACAAGAACAAAACATTCCGAAGTGTTGGAATTATTAAGATTACCCTAGGGTTGTTGAACACTCTAAGAAAGGAAGAATTTGCAAGAGTGCATTGAAAAAGGAAAGAATATGCCTTAAGACTTCTGGAAAGGCTAAGGGAGAATTTGTCGAAAGGCTTAACCGAGTGCAAGGAGTGTTCCAAGGAAACTGTAAGTTCATCTTACAAGCTCAGGAGGAAGAGAGATAAGTCACTAGGAGGGCATGATAAAGTCCACTGAAGGATGCAGAGGAACGGGGAACCTTGAAGGTTTTCAAGATGAGAAAAATTGCAAAAGAATTTGCACAGAACTTTACAAGGAGTGCAGAAGAAGATCAAGAACAGTCTAAGTCTTGAATCGCAATTGCGCTAAGTGTGAAAGACAGTCAAGGACTTGCCGAAGTCCTGAAGACCATGAAATCATCGATCTTTGAGAGGATACAGGTGGAACAATATCAGGATATACGAGAGTTGGAGCTTCGGGAGGGTTTCCAAGAGAAAAAAGAAATATTCGTGAAGTTGTGAAGAGTGGTTTGAATCCAAACCATTGGATCTAGAAGGGACACATGGAAGCAATCATCATGAGCCGAAGGAGTAGTACTTTGGGATATATCGGAGGATAATATCGAGAGACTCCCAAAGGTTGGAGTCTGAAGAGATCGCAGCCGTTGATCGGAATGAGGGACGAGGACCATGGATCCTTGCGCATTTGAGTTCGCCGAATTCAAAGTTCAAGAATGTAAGAGTTGGATGTCATGGAAAGATCTGAAGCCCAAAGTCACGTGATAGAAAGGGCCTGGCATGAAGAGTTATGTGTCGCCGCCAAATTTATTCAAATGGCCAATAAGAGAGTCGTGGGGTTAAGAGGACCCACACTTTGGAGAAAGAAGGACCTATGATAGAATTTTTCAGGTTCCAACGAGGATTCGAAGATTCAATCTGACTCAGGTATTGAGAACAATCCTAGTTTGGGAGGTCATGCAGCCCCGAAGGAGAAGGGGGTTGGGGGTCTGCACCATCTACCGTTCCGTGTCTTTCCATATTTTTCCATTATTTTCTTTATTTGGTCCTCTTCCATCATGATTGGGTCCATGGCCTCCTTATGCTTCCCTTTATCCATCTCCTTATCCATATCTCAAAGTCTTGTTAGTGCTTCCCCCCTTCCTCCATGCATGTAGGGAAGTTTAGTTTTCTTATTCCATAATCATCACGCCTTTGGCATACAATAAAATATTGATAGAAGTATAAAATGATCCGATGTACCTACCTCTATGTCCCTTCATAAAATCCTACTCTACATCAGTGTATGACTTCACGGTATCTACTACAAATTCAATGATAAACCTTGCAATAATATCGTCTAACCAAAAATCTATTGCACACATAAATTTATTATTGACTTGTTGTAACTACACGATATCCATGGGATGCCACTCTAGCTATCTGATCTGATTCATAGGATGGTTTTCCTTCAACCTCAATAACAACTCCTGCAACAGACGTAGGAAATCATAGAAAAATACTTAATGAAAGTCACTAAACACATATTTGTCGAGATATTTGTGCGGTCTAAAATTAGGGTTTCTATTGTCTTTCTGTGCAAACTCAAGTTCCTTTGTACTTAACCATATTTCAGTCTCCACCTTCGTTGGATTCCATGGCCTGAACATTACCTTCTATGCTTTCATCCTCCATTATTTTCTTCCATAGATCCCTTCCACTCAATCATCTGCAGTTCCATACAGGAATGGGACCATTTTTTGGATGCTCGGGTTGACCTAGGTTCTGATCTCAATAGGTTTCCAATAAAACCCTCAAAACTATTGGCCCTCCTAGTAAACCAAAAGGACACGTTGTGCACAGAGTGCACATTGCAGGCTCACCTGAGATAGTTTTGTGGGGGACTACAATACCAAGGTGTTTGCAGTCTAGGAAGGGATTGGGATTGTCTTTTTATCCTTTTCCTTGTGCGTTAACATTAATATTCATTCATCTACTTCTAGGTTTCATTCATTCATCTAACTATGCATGCATGTTGTTATAATCATATTTAACCATTCATTCTTTAACTTGTACATAAAATAACATCCAAACAATCATTCAAACACATTAACATATTGGATTTATCATGGTTCACCCCCCTTTGGGATACATCCACAAAGATTTATCCCTTCTTCTCTTTTATTCATTCTTTTGCAAAATCTGTGATGTGTGCATTACATATTCAGGGTTACAATCAAAAGGAGGGTAATTACCCTCTATGAGGTAGACTAGATCACACTAGGATCAAAAACCTATGAACTAACCCTCAAAACCAACTTATTTGACTCAACAACAATAATAACCAACCTCTACCTATACCTCCTAGCTCTTTATTTATACTAATCTATTGGCTTATAGCCATTACATTCTTGTCAAAACCCTAACCCTAACATGGTTAGGTTTGTCTACATGCTTTCCAGGCCTCTCTTCCTCCTCCTGCATGTTTCTTTTCCTCCCCCTTTGGCGCACACTCTAAAAATAGATATTTTCTCTCTAAAACTAGGTCTGAACCCAAAAATAGACTTTCCTCTCAAAATAGGCATGTGCCAACAATATGCTAGAGATGATTGTTTTAAATATGTATATTAACCATTAACTCATGGAAATCAGCAGTTGGATGATCATATGCATGGCAACTTATTATATCATCCTGGAAAGCTTTATATACCCAGGGATGAAAGAGAAAATGTAATCATAGAAGCTTGTACATCTCTCATTTCTTGTCACTTCAGGGTAGGTAAGACAATAGAACAGTTTCAGATATATTTTTGTTGGCCTCAAATGAATGAGCCAATTTCCAAGTATGTAAAAGGGTGTGTTATGTGTGCCACAAGCAAGCCTAGCAACAAAAATTTATGATTATATACACCATTTCCAGTACCTTATTAGTCATGGGAAAGTGTGTCTATGGATTTTGTTGGAGGTTTTTCGATGTCCAGAATAGGTCATGATTATTTATATGTCGTGGTAGACAGATTCATGCAAGAAACAAGTCACAGTTGAACAAACAACACAGTTGTTTTTTGCTAATGTATGGGTTCATTTTGGGTTTCCTACATCTATTATATCAAATCAAGACTCTCGCTTCTTGGGGACGTTTTGGTATCATTTATGGAGGATGATGGACACTAAGTGGAAAAAGAGCACAACTTTTCATTCACAGACAGATGGACTAACAAAGGTTGTAAATAGGATAGTGGTACATCTGTTATGAGGATATTGCAGCACACATCCTAAGTTGTGGTATGAACAATTGTATTATGTACAACATGCCTATAATCATGTTTTGCATTCTTCTACTCAAATAACTCCTTTTGAAGTATGTTTGGGGTATTTTCCTAAATCACGTATGGAATTTTCTTTCGGAGAAGAAAATAAAGAGGATGGACAAGATGATACAGATAAAGCTGAGACTTTCATTCAGAGGATCCAATAGGTACATTAGGAAGTACGAGAAAAATTGGAGAAGAACCAAGATAAATACAAGGTGAGGCATGAAAAGCATGGAGTTGATCATCAGTTTCAATTTGGTGATCAAGTATGGTTACATATCAACAAGGATAGAATTAAGGGTGAAGGTAAAAATATCAAGCCAATCTGGTATGGTCCATTCAAGATCCTGGAGAAGATTGGTACTAATTCCTTTCGTTTAGATCTACCATCTTATATGAAATGTATTCAGTTGTAAATGTTGAGGATTTGAAATTTTATGAGCCTCCTATGGTTATGAATGAACATGGAAGTAATCACATTCTGAGAGTTGATGATATTGCTCCATAATATTTAGACGAGCTACAGGAAGATGTTATTCTTGACAGAAGAATCGAGACTTCACAATGGGGTCATGTGGAATATCTTCGAGTTGGTCTTAAAGGGGGAAAACCAAGCAAAGGAAAGTGGATAGAGATCAAAAAGGTGAGGGAGCTCTACCCTCACTTATTTGTTGAGTAATCAAGACTTTTTGTGGTCCAAAAGGATTCCAATGGGGAGGAATGATCCGGGAGGATCCAGAAATGCTCAAAATTTGATCATATAAAATGCTCTTGAAAATGAATTCATTGCATAGATATCAACGATATTTTTCCAATGGATAAAAAATCACCTCAAACAAAGTTTGTATGAAAAAGTTATGGCTAGTCAAAGTTTTTTTCAAACCAGGTTAAAACTTCAAAAAGGGGTGACACATGGCACCACTGGAAGGGTGACGCATGGAATGACCATACACATCCATACAATTGAATTGGAAAGGTGATAGGGAAACCACACAAGTACAGGTGGACCAATCAGATCTCGATATGTGGCATGTTCATACAGGTTCAGGTGGACCAATGAGAGACCACCACATGGCAGTCTACCATTGATCTAATATGGCTAAGGTTGAATAAAACTTGTTATATCCTGAAGGATCAAACCCAGGTCTCTCAGTCAACAACCAAATGTCCTACCGTTATACCCTCGTCATGTGACTTAATAGTAAACATGTATGATTATACTTAAGTTTGTACAGAGATTGAATTGGTGGACACTAGGACCAAGGGCATAGCTCTCAATATTATTTCCATAAGTATTATATGGTTAAGCCTAAAATCCACGACGATACAAACTATGTATTATAAAAATATAACAAAATACCATAACATATGTCATGGTCGATGGGGCTCGACCTCGTGACATGCCATACAACACTCCAACACCCTAACCATTGTGTCCTAGGAACCTATTGTTACGAGCTCCCAACCACATGTCATTTAATGGTTTTTTAAGTTACGGATATTAGTTAGGGGCTCGCACCCTATTTAATGAGCACAAAACCCAATGCACCTACACATAATAGAGTATGATTTTTAGAAATTTGTGCCAAGTTATGCATGTGTGCATCAAAGTTTGTGCCACAAGGGTATCTACACTTTGAGTTTGCACCGTAATGCATGCCAAAGAGTTCCTTGAGGAAAGTATACGGTGTTTACACTCATTTTTCTCAAAATTTTGAGAGGAATTCAATTGTGTATTATGTTTTATGAGTTTGAGCAACATGTAAAAAGGTCATTGTAAAAACACCAACATTTGACATTAATAAAGAAGTCTTGATTGGAAGTGGACCTGGAGATGTAACCCAAGTTGGGTGAATTCCATTAGCAAATTGTGTAGGTGTTTTATTATTGTTGACCTATTTTTCTCAGTTTATTGCAAGTAATTTATCATTGAAGTGAGTTTATATAGACAAGTAAATTCATATTTAAGCATAGAGGGGCTTCTACAGTGCAACATATTAGATATCATTTTGAGATTAACTACATAGAGTAATTCATTAATCTATGACACATATCCATGAGTATTAGTTGTAACTAACCAATAATTCTCATAATTTGAATAGTCCATTTAGCACTCATTGCATCGGGTGATGCTCATAGGGGTGAAGAAATGGGATTGAAACCAATGAAATGAATCGCATAGCATCAATCATCACTTTCAGGGATTGCAGCGGGTAACCAGGACTTCCCAAGTGGTCACCCATCCCAAGATGCCTCTAGCTCAAGCGCACTTAACTGTGGAGTTTTCCCCACAATCAAGCCCACTTATCTTGCTACCCCATTTTCAAAACCTTAGCAAGTATTGTGGTTTATGAACTATCCATTCAAATCTCCCTTCACTCTTATTATTTAAGCATAGAGGGGATTCCACAGTGAAACATATTAGATATCATTTCAGGATTAACTACATAGAGTAATTCATTAATCTATAACCCATATCCATGAGTATTAGTCGCAACTGACCAATAATTCTCATTATTTGAATAGTCCAATTAGCACCCATTACATCGGGTGATGCTCACGAGGGTGAATAAGTGGGATTGAAACCAAAAAAATGAAACACATAGCATCAATCATCACTTTCGGGGCTTGCACCCGGTAACCAGGACTTTCTAGGTGGTCACCCATCCCAAGACGCCTTTGGCTCAAGCATGCTTAACTGTAGAGTTTTGCCCACAATCAAGCCCACTTATCTTTCTACCCCATTTGAAAAACCTTAGCAATAATTGTGCCTTAAGAACTATCCATTCAGAGCTCCCTTCACTCTTATTATTTAAGCATAGAGGGCCTTCCATAGTGCAACATATTAGATATCATTTTCAGGATTAATTGTGTAGAGTAAGTAATTAATCTATGACCCATATCCATGAGTATTAGTCACATCTGACCAATAATTCTCATGATTTGAATAGTCCACTTGGCACTCATTTCATCGGGTGATGCTCATAGGGGTGAAGAAGTGGGATTGAAACCAATGAAATGAATCGCATAGCATCAATCATCACTTACGAGGCTTGCACCCGGTAACCAGGAATTCCCAGGTGGTCACTCATCCCAAGACACCTTTGGCTCAAGCATGCTTAACTATGGAATTTCCCCCACAATCAAGCCCACTTAGCTTGCTACCCCATTTGAAAAACCTTAGAAGTATTGTTCCTTATGAAATATCTATTCAGAGCTCCCTTCACTCTTATTATTTAAGTATAGAGGGGCTTCTGTTGTGCAACATATTAGATATCATCTTCGGAATTAACTGTGTATAGTAATTCATTAATCTATGACCCATATCCATGAGTATTAGTCACAACTGACCAATAATTCTCATGATTTGAATAGTCAACTTAGTCTTAGAAAATTAGGTGTGCTCATTTAACCATAGACAATGTAGCAGTATTGTCACCCAACCATAGGCTGAAGCCACCCTCAATCACCTTAACCTTGATAGAGAATAATTTTGGAAGAAAACCCTAGGCCTAATAGTCAATCAATGTAACCTACCTCTCTCTAGGGATAGCGCACAAGGAAGAAAGTCCAAACCATAACCAAGAGAAATTCCAAGCCTAAAACCGAAAATACAAGTTGCAGTAATTGCAGTTGCAACTACTCTCCAGACTTGTGCACTTACTAAATTTTTATAGTGCACACTAGATTTCTGTAATTGTGAGCTATGTATGTACAAATGAGCTCTATCATCCTGTATTTATACTGCTCTTTCTTAGCTATCTAGGCCGACTTCTCTTTCTAGAGGCTAAAGACTCAATATTAAATTATTTTCTTTAGCTGACTTGTCTTCTAGGGTTATATCCAATTCTTTAGGGTTTCTTCTTTCTTCCTAGAATATTCTATTCTTGTTAGGGTTACATGTGGAGGTTAATACCTTTTGTAGCTACCATAATATCAACACTCCCTCCTAGCTAGGGAGGTATTGAAGGAAATTTTCTTGAGCACAAACATACCATTCAACCGGTAGCATCATCATAGCCACTCAGAATATCTCATGATTAAATCACGAGCACCATCATCACTATCAGTATCATATGACACATCAACTATGTCATCTCTTTAAGCCATACTCCATCTAATTAATGATGTTTAATAAGTCACTCACTCCACAGAGTGATACAAGAATTATTCTTCTAATCTGAACATATGTCCTAGAAGAATAATTGTTCCAATAGATGTTGGAAGCCACGCCATGGGATAGAAGTACCATTCTTCTAATCCGAACATACGTCCTAGAAGAATAATTGTCCTGGACCATACACTGACTAGCCATCTAGTTGGTAATCATTTTCAACACTATTGATAGTCTTCATGGTAATCAGAACAATGACATTCAATAGAACACAACTATGTCTATCCATAGTAGTACACAAATACTATCGAGTGGTACACAACCACACTAAGTAGCACATGGCTACTTGATAAGTGAAACATAGTCACAAATAGTGAAACACATCCAACACAGTGACATACAACTACTATCCAGAGACATGCAATCTCCACAGTGATCATATCATCCGATATCAACCTGTATAACAATATCATGATACAAATTGAGTCATGTGGGCCATTCTTCCACTCACATCTGTGAGATATGTAAGATCATCTTCCCTTAGAAGGTAAAACATCAGCCATGGGATATCTAGACTATTCTTCTCAAGCATAGAAGAATAATTGTCCCTGGTTTATGAGCTTGGACCATTCCTCTGGCACTAATCATAGTGCAACCTGGAGAGAATGAGTCTTCCCTAGGGAATGTCTATCTCTGATTGTTAAACCTAGACCATTCACCTAATTGGGCCATTCTTCTGGCACTAATCATAGTGCAACCTGGAGAGAATGAGTTTTCCCTAGGGAATGATTGTTTGGACCATTTCCTGAGGAAATGACTATCCTGCACCAACCTCCAAAACAGACCATTCTTTGAAACTACTCACAATTGTGAACTTCAAAAGAATGAATTCCCAGCGAGGCAGACCATTCTAATTGATCACTACTCAGAGTGACTTCCAAGAAGAATGATTGTCCTATACCATTCCCCCACACTGACCACAATGGGGATCACTTTCTATGGTACATCAACAACCTATCGAACCATTTTCATTACGAAAATGACTGTCTGATCTGGACCATTTTCCGAACTGGACAATACTTGTTCGTTAGAAATCTCAAACCACTTTTTGAACTGGAAAGGAACAGTTCATCCTAGACAATTTTTTGAACTGGAAAATGATTGTTCATAAATCAATAACAAATCAGTGCTCCCTCCCAACCTAGGAGTAATATCTTACATTTTCAATAAGGAAGTCATCTCCACGAGCCCCATCTTGTTTCTTAAGTACACAAACTTTTCATCTTTGACAAAGGCTTTACCAAAATATATGCTATATGCTCATATGTGGAGATATATTGGAGAACCACTTCTCTTTTTTGGACTTCATCGCAAAGAATATAATGCTTGATCTCAATGTACTTCAATCTGTCATGGAACACTAGTTTTCTTTGAGGGCTTCATATAGCTCTCATCATTACAATATATCATGGTTGAGTTCAACACTTATGTTTCCTTCTATTTCATGACATTGTGGCAAAGCTCAAACTGAAATATATCACTTCTTATTTCATTGTGAAATGTTTCCATTGATTAGAAATCCATCATCTTGGACTTATGAGTAACTATTATGATACGCTATCTCTGTTATAGAAATTTTTCACCATGCTTCTATTGTATATGAGATACTTTGCATCAGGTTGTTTGAATCCATACAAGGTCTTCATATATCTGCATACATGGGTCTCTTTCTAGTATAAGCTTCTTTCTCACTTGCTTTACTTGGGAATAACAATATTTTACATGTAAATTCCAATCCATGGATACTGGTGAGCTGTCATTATAGTATTTATCCCTCCTCCTGGAAGAACCTATGAATCTCACAATGCTTCCATTCGCAAGTCTTTTTTACATTTTCTTACATACATTGTTCTTTATCATAACTTCCATTTCTTCTGCTTGATTGCTTATGGTGGGTTCAAACCAAGCTGGCAGTCTTGTGATTCTCGGTATAATAAATGGATGTTCTGGATTTTCTTTCTTTCTTGGAATCTTCATGTTCTTCCTCGTGTTTCTCTTTAGCTCTTGGGTCCATGGAGTCTTCTATAGATTCCATGCCCTGAAGATTCCAACTTCTTCCTTTCATCATAGGATCATGGATGTAGATGGACAACTAAGGATACTTTAAGGATTATTTTCAAAGAAGACTTCTTCTGAACACATGCTTCTTATCATGGTTACTAATTTCAATGGGAACATGGACATATACTTCATAATCCTCAATGGATCATATCATTTAGGATTATCTCCCTCCTAATCCTTGTTTCATGTATGAATGCATGCTCTTCTTTTTGGAATTCTATAATGAGCTCCCTATATCTAAGAGAGTCCATGATTTCGCTTGCATCCTTATTTCCTTCTACAAAGTGTCTCAAGTATTTTTCTAATTTCTTCTTGATTGCTGAATTATTTATGTTTTGACTTTTTATGGGTCTCTTCAAGTTTGATTCTGATTTCGTCTTATTTGGCAGTTGTTACTTATATAATATCTTCCACAGGAATTGTTACCAAGGATTGTCAACGTACTTCATCTTTTTAGATACATTACTTGACTAGTAATCATCGTAATAGTAATCATTATCTTGTTATTCTTCCATAGATGTTGTTTCACTGGCCATCTTATCTTCTAAGAAATTCATATACATGAACTATGTAAACATGGTATGTACAAGGACTATGTTATAGAAGAATATTGTTACCTTGACTAGAAGAAGAAATCTACTTCATCTTGTTTGACTTTCTTTGAGGGTTCCTTTTCTTCGGCAATTGTTTCTTCGTGTGTTTCCTTCCTTTTATTTAACTCAAGACAGTGATTCTTGTAGTGACCATATTTTCAACAGTTGAAGCATTGTATTTTTGACATGTCCTTCTCTTGATTTGGTTTCTTCCTTGATTCAAACTTCTTCTTATTCCTGAATTTTTTTAACTTTGTTGTGTAGGCTTGATCATCGTCATTCTTTTGGAATTTTTATTTTGCGCTAATCCTTGATTCTTCTTGTGCACAACAAGTCCAAAGTTCTTCAAATATGGGATACTCCTTTCTTTTCTTCATGCTTGTGGAAAATGCATCCCATGTCTTGAGAAGGCCATTGAGTACTATATTTACCAGTTCCTTCTCTGAAATGATTTCTTCAATAGATTGTAGTTGATATCTTAACTGAGATATTCTCACAAGGTATGATGTTATGTTTTCATCATCATTCATTTTCATGTCACGGAGCTCATTCTTCAGAATCATTACCTATCCTATGTTTATGACTGAGAAGAGGTTAGTTATGGCATCGTACATATTCTTAGATGAGTCAAGATGAGAGATGTAGGCTATCAAGTGGTATTTTACAGAGTCTACTATGATACTCATAGCATTGATGTCATTGTCCTTGAACTTCTCCATAATTTCAACGTTTTGAGGTTCCTTCTCTTTTCCTTATTCAAACTATGGTTCCACAATATTTCCTTTCACGATATACAACACTTTATTCTTGGAAAGGATGAGGTCAATCCTTGTCTTCCATGCTCTGAATTTAGAATCCCCTTCTAACTTGTTTTCTAACTTCATAGCATAAGTCATGATTTCTTTGACTTGATCAACCTTTGACTTTGACCAAAAACTCAAACTTGATATCTTAGCTTGTTGAGAGTACCAAGAGGTGCACTAGGTTAGGGTGCACTAGGATATCTAGAAATTAGGTCAATATCTTCACTTAACTTGCATCAACAAGAGGGTTAGGGTTTCATTGTTGCAGCAAAAACTTTGACTGCAACTGCAACTGCAACTGTAACTGAGAAAATCATCCCAATCTATCTTCCAACGGTTAGACTGTCTAAAGATAGTGTGGACCCATAACCTGTTAGAAACATAGGTGTGCTCATTTAACCATAGACAATATAGAAATATTTTCACCCAACCATAGGCCGAAGCCATCCCCGAGCACCTTAACCTTGAAAGAGAATAATTCTGGAAGAAAACCCTAGGCCTAATAGCCAATCAATGTAGCGTACCTCTCTCCAAAGGTAGCGCACAAGAAAGAAAGTCCAAACCATAACCAAGAGAAATACCAAGCCTAAAACCGAAAACACATGTTGTAGTAGTTGCATGTGCAACTACTCTCCATACTTGCACACTTACTAAATTTCTGCAGTGTGCACTAGATTTCTACAGTTGCGAGCTGTGTATATACAAATGAGCTCTAGCATCCTGTATTTATACTGCTCTTTCTTAGATTTCTAGGCCGACTTCTCTTTCTGGAGGCTAAAGACTCAATATTAAATTATTTTCTTTAGCCAACTTGTCTTCTAGGGTTATATCCAATGCTTTAGGGTTTCTTCTTGCTTCCTGAAATATTCTATTCTGTCCAGGGTTACACGTGGATGTTAATACCTCCCGCAGCTACCATAATATCAAAACTTAGCACGCATTGCATCAGTTGATGCTCACAGGGGTGAAGAAGTGGGATTGAAACCAACAAAATGAATCACATAGCATAAATCATCACTTCCAAGGCTTGCACCTGGTAACCAGGACTTCCCAGGTGCTCACCCATCCCAAGATACCTCTGTCTCAAGCATGCTTAACTATGGATTTTTCCCCACAACCAAGCCCACTTAGCTTGCTACCCCATTTGCAAAACTTAGCAAGTATTGTGCCTTATGAACTATCCATTCAGAGCTCCCCTGACTCTTATTATTTAAGCATAGAGGGGCTTCTGTCATGCAACATATTAGATATCATTTTCAAGATTAACTGGGTAGAGTAAGTCATTAATATATGACCCATATCCATGAGTATTAGTCACAACTGACCAATAATTCTCATGATTTGAATAGACCACTTAGCACTCATTGCATCCGGTGATGCTCACAGGGGTGAAGAAGTGGGATTGAAACCAACGAAATGAATTACATAGCGTAAATAATCACTTCCGGGGCTTGTACCCAATAACCAGGACTTCCCAGGTGGTCACCCATCCCAGGACACCTCTAGCTCAAGCGTGCTTAACTGTGGAGTTTTCCCCACAATTAATCCCACTTAGATTTCTACCCCATTTGAAAAACCTTAGCAAGTATTGTGCCTTATGAACTATCCATTTAGAGCTCCCTTCACTCTTATTATTTAAGCATAGAGGGGCTTCCACAGTGCAACATATTAGATATCATTTTTGGGATTAAATGTGTAGAGTAAGTCATTAATTTATGACCCATATCCATGAGTATTAGTCGCAACTCACCAATAATTCTCATGATTTGAATAGTCCACTTATCACTCATTGCATCGGGTGATGCTCACAGGGGTGAAGAAGGGGGATTGGAACCAACGAAATGAATCACATAGAATCAATCATCACTTACGGGTCTTGCACCCGGTAACCAGGACTTCCTAGATGGTTACCCATCCCAATATGCCTCTGGATCAAGCACAATTAACTGTGGAGTTTTCCCCACAATCAAGCCCACTTAGCTTTTTAACCCATTTTCAAAACCTTAGCAAGTATTGTGACTTATGAACTATCCATTCAGAGCTCCCTTCCCTCTTATTATTTAAGCATAGAGGGGCTTCTACAGTGCAACATATTAGATATCAATTTTGGAATTAACTCCATAGAGTAAGTCATTAATCTATGACCCATATCCATGAGTATTATTCACAACTGACCAATAATTCTCATGATTTGAATAGTCCACTTAGCACTCATTGCATTGGGTGATGCTCACAGGGGTGAAGAAGTGGGATTGAAACCAACGAAATGAGCTGCATAGCATCAATCATCACTTCTAGGGCTTGCACCCAGTAACCAGGACTTCCTAGATGATAACCCATCCCAAGACGCCTCTCTCTCAAGCACACTTAACTATGGATTTTTCCCCACAATCAATCCCACTTAGCTTGTTACCCCATTTGAAAAACCTTAGCAAGTATTGTGCCTTATGAACTATCCATTCAAATCTAACTTCACTCTTATTATTTAAGCATAGAGGGGCTTCCACAATGCAACATATTAGATATCATTTTTCGAGATTAACTACATAGAGTAAGTCATTAATATATGACCCATATCCATGAGTATTAGTCGCAACTGACCAATAATTGTCATGATTTTAATAGTCCACTTAGCACTCATTCCATCAGGTGATGTTCATAGGGGTGAAGAAGTGGGATTGAAACCAATGAAATGAATCACATAGCATCAATCATCACTTCCCAGGATTGCACCCAATAACCAAGAATCCCAAGGTGGTCACCCATCCCAAGACGTCGCTAGCTCAATCACACTTAAATGTGGAGTTTTCCCCACAACAAAGCCCACTTATCTTTCTACCCCATTTTCAAAACCTTAGCAAGTATTGTGCCTTATGAACTATCCATTTAGAGCTCCCTTCACTCTTATTATTTAAGAATAGAGGGGATTCCACAATGAAACATATTAGATATCATTTTCAGGATTAACTGCGTAGAGTAAGTCATTAATCTATGACCCATATCCATGTATATTAGTCGCAACTGACCAATAATTCTCATGATTTGAATACTCCACTTGGCACTCATTGCATCGGGTGATGCTCACAGGGGTGAAGAAGTGGGATTGAAACCAACGAAATGAATCACATAGCATCAATCATCACTTCTAAGGATTTCACCCGGTAAACAAGACTTCCCAGGTGGTCACCCATCCCAAGACGACTCTAGCTCAAGCACGCTTAACTATGGAGTTTTCACCACAATCAAGCCCACTTAGCTTGCTAACCCATTTGCAAAACCTTAGAAAGTATTGTGACTTATGAACTATCCATTCAGAGGTCCCTTCACTCTTATTATTAAATCATAGAGGGGATTCCACAGTGAAACATATTAGATATCATTTTCGGAATTAACTGCATAGAGTAAGTCATTAATCTATGACCCATATCCATGAGTATTAGTCGCAACTAGCCAATAATTCTCATGATTTTAGTAGTCCACTTAGCACTCCTTGTATCAGGTAATGCTCACAAGGGTGATGAAGTGGGATTGAAACCATTGAAATTAATCGCATAGCATCAATCATCATTTATGGGGCTTGCACCCGGTAACCAGGACTTCCCAGGTGGTCACCCATGCTATGTGATTCATTTTGTTGGTTTCAATCCCACTTCTTCACCCTTGTGAGCATCACCCAATGCAATGAGTGCTAAGTGGACTATTCCAATCATGATAAGTATTGGTTAGTTGCAACTAATACTCATGGATATGGATCATATATTAATGACTTACTCTACGGAGTTAATCCTGAAAATGATATCTAATAAATTCATATTATTTATAAACAATCAAAGCGATCATTTATATTTCGAATCAAGTTGTATGTTTATGTGTATTGGAGAAATAATTTAACATATAAGAATTTTCAAATCACCTTTTCATTGAATACCACATATCTACACTAAATCCAATAAAGGAATACTTATTGGATTTTGCGTCAAGATTTGTTATGTTTTCTTTATCAATATGGACAAATTCTTCACAACCGAAAGTTTTCAAAAATGAGTAGTTTACCTTTTTACATGTCCATGCCTCCTCTGGAATGTCACCATTCAAGAAGTTTGAGGGCCCTCTTTTTATTAAGTAAACAACAATATCTATAAAATCTACCCAAAATTGTAAGGGCTACCCTGCATGCAATCTCATACTCCTTGCATGTTCGATGATTGTCTTGCTAATCCTTTCTGAAACACCATTTTCTTGTGGTGTTCCTGGAACTGTCTTTTCTCTACAAATCCCATGGTATAAACAATAATGATCAAACTCCTTGTTGAAATATTCACCTTCATTATCTGATCTGAGACACTTCAACCCTTTTCCTATCTCAATCTAAACCAAATATTTCCATTTCTTAAAAGTGTCAAAAACATTAGATTTTTGTCGAATGCAATAAACCCAACTTTCCCTAGTTGCACTATCAATAAAAGTAACATAATAACAAGAGCCAACAAGATATGATACCTGCAATGGTCCCCGTACATCTGTATGCATAATCTCTAACTTTTCACTCTTCTTTTTCTTCCTAACTTTGAGAAATTTGACTCTCTTATGTTTTCCATAAACACAGTGCTCACATAAATCCAAATCAACTTGTTTAAGATACGAAAACAAATTCCTTTTGTGGATTATCTACAACCCCTTCTCACTCATGTTTCCAAGCCTATAATACCACAATGTTGTATCTACTCCTGTAGAAGCTAAAGAGATAGAAGAGTCAACATTACCAGTACATAAATACAATGTACCTACCTTCCCTCCTTTTTCTATTACTAGTGATCCTTTAGTGACCTTCCAAACCTTTTATATAAATGTAGATATACAACCTTCACTTCCCAATTGCCCTATTGAAATTAGATTTCTTCTCAAATCTGGAACATGTTTCACCTCTTTTTCCATCATTTAACTTTATTTATACCTTACCCATTCCAACAAATTTACATGGTTCATCGTCACCCAAATAAACCTTTCCAAAATCACCTTCAACATAATCTTGAAAATGTTTCCTATGGGGTGTGGAAAGAAATGAGGCCCCCCAATCTAATACCCAAGAATCCCTAATATTGTCTAAATAAATAATCAAAACATCTTGTAACACATCACTTTCTACATTTGCTTCCTGATTTTTCTCATGTTGTCCATCTCCTTGTTTCTTTGGAGATCCGTAGTCTTTCTTCATATGTCTTTTATTCTATGGATTTGGATATTCCCTTCCTAGACTTCCCATGGTTCCCTAGGATATTTCCTCTTTCCCTTTATATTCCTCTATTCTCCACGGTCAATGCATTACCTGATGTTTCACCTTTGCTTTTTTGTCACATTTCCTTTCTAAGGATAACACAAACAACATTATCAAATTTTAGAGTGTTTGAACTGAAAACAGAGTTAATTACAACCATGACTAATGTGTTCAATCTTTCTGGCAATCAACACAATATTATAAGATCCCTAACCTCATAATAAAATTTCACTCCTACAGAACTTAGTTGATTAGTAACCATATTAAATTCATTTAAATGGTCGTAAATAGACCCACCTTCTCACATATTCATATTAAATAAATGCTTCATTAGAAATACGTCGTTGGAGGCCGAGGGTTTTTCATATAGTTTAATCTTTGCATTCATCATATCCTCCATTATATTTTCTTTTGAAATGTTGAAATCCTCCAATGTTTCCAGGCACAGCCATATCATTCCTGGTGCCTTTTTTTCAAGAACCTCCCATTCTTCGTCCTTCATACTCGTTAGCTTGTTTTCTTTCCTCCCCAATGGTAGGAAAATATCCTTCTACTATACATAGTATTCCATTTGCATCTTCCATAACTCTTAGTTTTGGCCATTAAATTTCTTGACCCTAAACTTTCCATCTTCTTCCATTTCTCCCACTCGAACTAGGAACTGTCTTTTCCTACGAGTTACCTTTCGCTCTGATACCAATTGTTAGAAAAAGAGGATCCCATGGAAATAAATAAAATAGATGCACAAATAAAACATAGAATATACACAATAAAATAGAGATATAGATATAAGTGGTTCACCCAATATAGGCTACGTCCACCATAGAATTTTCCAGTCCTTCCTTTCTTATTATCCAGCAAATGAAGGGATACAACCTACAACACACCTGATGTAACTTCCTCTTATTTTTTCATAGTATCTTCTCTCATAATAAAATATTCACTCTCATACCTAGCTGTAATACAATTCCCTCATACACAAAATATGGTTTCCTTCTAGGGGAAAAAAACCTAACATAACTTCTACGATCATATCTGCAACCTAACAATGAACGATTTAGATTGACTACCAAATTACAATATTTTACAAGGCAATTTTCCCAAAAATTTCTCTTCGGGGGTGCTTCCCTCAAACCCCCTATGGTGGGGGATCCAAATAATGTTTCCACCCCCCTTGGACCCACTGGTTACAAATGTGGGTGGGAAATCCCCCCCACACCCCCCCATAAGGAATTGGGATCCAAACACATCTTAAACAAGACCTTTAAATTAGGAAGATAATCAGCCTCCACAACCAACAGTTTATTCACCATCTCTTGTTTTCAAGACTTTCTTCTCTTCCAACAAGAATCCATAACCTCGATGAAGTTTCCTTAGTATCATACAAGTATGGCCCCACTTCCCATGATCTTCCATGGCCCTGACATGTTTACTTGTACTTCCCACACAATTAATAGTGTTTTTTCAACTTCCTTCTGATTTTATGTCAATGGTTTGTACATTTTTCAATCCATAGGGAATAATAGTATATTGGTAGGATCCCCATTCTATAGTAAAGGTAGTTTTATGCCTATCCTATGGAGATATTTTAATCTGATGATAACCTGAGAATCCATCTGTGAATGAATATGCTTCCTGGCCTTCCACATTCTCCAAGACCTCGTCTATAAAAGGGGTAGGGAAAGGATCATGTAAGAAAGAATCATTTTTTTTTTAGATCTACACAAATTCCTATCCCCCCTTGCTTCTTTTCCTGGACTACCATGGAACTGATCCATTCGGATTCCTCCACTGGCTCTATGATACCATCTTCTATAATTCGATCAAGTTCGCCTTTCACTTTTTCATTATACACTAGATTCATCCTGTAAGGTCTCTGTCTAACAAGTATATCATCTGGTTTTAGGGGTATCTTCATCTCACCTAGATCACCTGCTATTCCTTTATCTCTGAAAAGGTTTCCAAAAACAAGTCACTATATTCGTACAATAATTGTGTTATCCTTTCGAGTATATCCTCATCCCAGTAGTCTCCAATACTTGCCATTTTAGGATTTTCTTGTGTCTCAGTGTTGACTTTCTTGACCTTAATTGGTGTAGAAAATGCCTCTGACTCCAAAGATGGATCTTCCACCTCTCTCTAACCTTCAAACTATGTTATCTAAATGTTGTGCGGATCATATTCATCTAATGCTACCTCTATGACATGATAACATGAGAGTAAATCTTTGACTTTCTTTTTGTCCTACTACTGATATTTTGTTATGGTTTCCACCTCAGGTTCCTCAAAAAATATCATTCTCTGTATCATATTCAGGGTTGAATCAATATTGGGGTTCTCATGCTCAAATGAGAAAGTTACCACAAAATTTTGTTTTAAAACTTCCCATTGTGTAGTGCCTCTGTGCATCTCCTAGTCTATGTACTAGTTCCCTCGTATCCCTTCCAATGTAGGAATGAAGTAATGAGGCCATTCCTCTGGTGGTGTCAACCTCCATTTTGTTTGGCCTTTATCTAGGTGCTTAGCTGGTCTTCCTCATCCATTGTATTTCTACAATGTGTTACTCCCCTGGTCTACGCCAAATCTAATGTGAAGTAACCTTTTACACTAATACCAATCTTGAATTGTTTCCTTTTGCATGCCCCACCATCTTGCAGGTGTTTCCTTGAGTGAAATATCCAGTTCTAACAACCTCTAATTTTCCAAAACGTCTTCCTCATAGTTCGTCAACAATTCTTCTAATTCGTTCAACCCATGAAAAGTGGGAGGTTCTCTTATCTTTGTACCAACCCACCTTATTGCGCAATCTATTATTGTGCACCTCCTTGTGGAGACTTCATGTAGTATCTATTGCCAGTTCTCCAGACATGTGTCTGAGTCTGAGGCACACAATGAAATGCTTCTCCAGCTAAGTACCCCATCTTCAATTGGGTTGACATAATCTTCTTCTCATGCAATAGTCCTATATAACTGATTTATTTCTTCCAAGTCCAAGCATGTTGCCTCTACAAACCTTTCTCCTTCTGAATGATCCAATGGTGCAATCACTCCATATTTTCCTAATTCAAAAGTTATTTTCCTTGTCTTCAGGTTGATCACAACATGGTTATCAAATACCTACTACAATCCAAGTAATGTTGGGTAGGGTGTTGCGCCATCTATAATTTTTATAACCTTGAAATCTGCCATAGTAGGCACTCCATCCAACTCTATTTTCACACATTTAAGTCTTCGAATTAGTAGCACTCTATGATGATTTTCCAATTTCAACTGGATGGGTGAAAATCCTAATGTGGGTTCCCTCATGCATTGCCTTGTATTATTAGGTAATACATTTACTTCAGAGCCTAGATCAAGTATGATATCTCCCATATTGAAATCCCCAATGTTGGAATTTATCCTGAATTTCCTACTTGGTCTTCTTCTTGTATGGATATGATTGAATGTCTTATGTTCTAACTTCCCTTATACTTTCATGTTGCATCTTTCTAGAAAATTTTGTAAGACCTTAATGGATGATGGATCATTCAATAACTTAACACAAGATTGCAGAAAAGTCTTTAGGTTACTTACTTTCTCTAAAAGTTGTCCTTTGCTAGTGCAATCCATTGCAGATGGAATCTCATACATTGGTGGATCTTGATTTTGTTTTGAAATTGATGTAGATGCAATGTTTTCTTTTAGAATCTCCTTTATGGATTCCTTAAATGTTTCATTTTATTTCCGCGCGTCAAAATGCTTTTGTGGCTCAGTTTTCTTCTTAACCCACTAGTGTTGAGTTGGATCATGTTTTGCTACATCAACTCCCGTCTTGGCTCCCCCTCGACTAAATATGTTGATATTCTTCCCATCATCCTTGGATTCTGTAGAAATCGAGTGGGCATTCTGATTGTTTCAGTTCTTTTTCTCATGTATTTTTCCCAATAGTGTTGGGAAATCTTATGTGTCATGGTCTACTGCATGACAATACATACATGTCGTAGGTGGAAGTGGAAAGTCTCTTGCATAATATCATGGTTGTTGACAGTTGTGGAAGACTATTGGCCCTCTTCCTCATCCAAATCCTCCTCTGCCTCAACCTCTACCTCTGAATCCACCTCTATCTCCTCACGGTGCATTGTATTGGGGTACTTGGTTATACTGGATAGGATTCTATTGTGGTTGTGCATTGTTGTACTATGGTTATGCAGGATTGAATTGTGGTTGCACATTGTTGAATTGCGGTGAAACTTGGCCTGTCATCATATTTTCTTTCACCTTGTAAGTGTCTAAAGTTATTTCTTTCATGAATTATAGCATTCTACAATCCTTGTCATCATGGCCCACTGATTTGCAAAAATTGTAGTACGAACTTTTTGGTACTATATTATACTTCTACATCATTGGACAATTATATGGATCATGCTCATGTGTCTTACAAACCTTGCACCATGGTCCTCCTATTGGCAAGGGGTTTGGCACCCCTGATTCCAAGTACTACACAAAGGTTGGACATTCATTCTTATGAAGTCCTTATGTCTTGGATAACGTACACCAAGCAACTTATCTCTTCTCTTTCCCCTTATTATGGTTCAATTGAAATGTCATATTCTTCATATCCTCTTTCATCTCTTCTATTGCTATATTTGTTTGTTGATATTGGTTTTATTCTAGCTACTTGCAGGGCCTCTGCCTAAGTTTGGAACTCATGTTGTCTCAAAGGATACTTCAAGTGTGGTAATAATGATTTCACAAATAATTTCCAATGTTTCATGTTAGTAATAGAATACTTCAACTTACCTTTCAGACATTTGAACCTTTGATCAATATCCCATACAAACTCACCTGGTTTCTGTCTGATTTGAATCATTTCATTCATGTATTGTTATTCTGATCTTGGCTTCTAGAATTCATTTACCAGCATATTTTTCACCTCTACAACAGTCTTTGGTGGTCCTTGTGGACTGTTTAAATCAAGTCTCGTGTACCAGTCTAACACATGGTCTCTGAGTGTTATAGCTAAATACGTGAATTTCGTGTCCTCATATGTGACCTTCTTCTCTTCCTAGATATTTTCATAGATAAATAAATTCTTTTTAGTGTCCTCTAATGCATCACCCCAAAACTTTGGTAATCTGATAGTGGAATCTACTCCTACCATTTTGAACTGTGTTGAACTTTTTCCTCCATGCGGTGTAGATAGTTGATTGTTCCTTCCTGATCTTGCACCCCCATTTGATGGCCCTATAATGTATCCCTAAGTTGTTGTGACTCTTCTACAAAGAATTGGTTGTCTAAAAGATGGTGTTCTTTCAGGTGTTTTAGTCGCACATGTGGTTGTAGGATCCACACTGACTATGATCTAGACTAGAGTTTTGCCTTTTATTCTTGACCCTAGACCTTTTTTTTCCCTTTCATATGTTGTGCACAGGATTTCCTCAATATTCTCCATAGCCTAAATATCCTCTACCTCTTCTTCATCACTTTCCAAGCCCTCTTTATCAGCTATGGCCCTCTTTTCGTTATTCATCTTATATTGGTAAGGTCTACCGCTGCGCGTATTTCCATATTTTTCCATTATCTTATTTGTCTAGTCCTCGTCCATCATGATTGGATCCATGGCCTCCTTATACTTTGCCTTATCCATATCCCTGTCCATATCTCAAACTCTTATCATTTCTTCCCCCCTTCTCCCATACACGCAAGGAAGTTTAGTTGTATGATTCCATGGTCATCACACCTTTGTCATACAATAAAATATTGATAGAATTTTATAGTGATATGATGTACCTAACTTTGGTTCCCTTCATAAAATCCTACTCTACAACAGTGTATGACTTTGCAGTATCAACTGCAAATTCAATGATAAACCCTGCAATAATACCATCTAACCAAAAATCTGTTCTGCACGTAAATTTATTATTGACTTGCTGCAATTGTGTGATATCCATTGAATTCCACTCTAGTTGTCTAATCTTATTTGTAGGATGGTTTTCCTTCAACCTCAATAACCACTCCTGCAACAGATGCGAGAATTCATAGAAAAATACTTCATGCAATTACTTAAACACATATTTGTCGAGATATTTGTGTGGTGTAAATTTATGGTTTTTGTTGTCTTTGTGCGCAAACTCAAGTTACTTGGTCCTTAACCACCTTTAAATATTCTCCTTCATTGGATTCCATGGCATGAACATTCCCCTATTAATTTTCATTATCTGTGCTTTTCTTCCACAGATCCCTTCCACTCAATCCTGTGCAGTTCCAGCCGACAACAAAACCATTTGTTGGACGCTTGGGATGACCCGGGTTATGATCTAAACCCAGCATAGGTTTCCAACAAAACCCTCAAAACTATTGAACCTCCTGGTAAACCAGAAGGAAACATTGTGCATAGAGTGCATAGTTCAATCTCACTCAATATAGCTTTATGGGGGACTGCAATACTCAAGTGTTTGTAGTCTAGGAAGGGATTGGGACTGTCTGTTGATTCATTTCCTCATACATCAATATTATTATTCATTCATCTAAGTTAGTGTTAATTCATTCATATAGATATGCATGCATGTTATTATTATCTATATCACCATTCATTCTATAACTAATTCATAACATAACATCAAAGCAACCATTAAAACATATTAACACACTAGATTTATCGTGGTTCACCCCCTGGGGATACGTCCATAAAGATATATCTATCCTGCTCTTTTATTCGTTATTCTGCAAAATATGCATTGCACACATTACATTCTTTAGGATTACAATAAAAAAAGGAGGGCAAGTACCCTCTATGAGGTGGACTAGATCACACCAGGATCCACATCCTGTGACCTAACCCTCAAAAGCTAATTTATTCAAATCAGCACTATATCTCCTTGACTAATCAACCAATAACCAACCCCTCCTAGACCTCCTAGGGCTTTATTTATATTATTATACTTTCCTATAGCCATTACATTCACGTAAAAAATTCTAACACTAACATGGTTAGGTCTTTCTGCATGTGTGCCACACTGCTTTTCTCCTTTTTCATGCTTATTTTCCTTCTTTTTTTTCATTCTACTTTTCCTTCTTTTTCCTGCCTATTGTTTTTCCGCCACCTATGGTGCACACTCCAAAAATAATTCTTTCTCTCTAAAAATAGGCATGCTCCCAAAATAGAATTCCCTCTAAAAATATGCATGCGCCAATAATTTTCCATCAATGAAGGATATTTCAACATCCCCACACCGACATTGACAAACAATTGTGTGGTATCACCAACAAAGGGTACATTTGACCCTGCATTGGATCCAAGTTTTGGGGTACAAAACACAAGTTGATCAATTGTGACAATTTTCCCTTGGTAAGCGAAGCCTAGGACCCTAAAGACCGATGAGACAATTGTAGTCATATCCTAGAACCAAGTATGCCCAAGCAACATATTGTACTCAAGAGGTGTATCTGCAACCTCCACATCAACTGAGACAGACTTACCACCTAACTCGATGGGTAAGGAGGTGATAATTCCATGGGATTGGAAAATGTGTCTATCAAAAGCTTTCAATAGTTCCATAGATGTGTTGATCCTAGGAGAGGAAATGGCCTTCCAACAAGAAGCTAACATGATGCAATTCAAGGCTCCTTCATCGATGACTATTTGAAAGTTGTTTCTATTCATCGTTCACACTTTAATCTAGAATGATAATTGAAGGGAGAGTCTATGAGTAACATAGGATGAATCAAAGGTCATCAATCTTGACTCTAAGGGATCAACCCTACCTATGGGAGATATCAAGGCTTTCCATTGCTTTGGGAATATTTGGAGAACTTTGAGCACCGACATGGAACAAGATGCTTGGGCCAAGTTTTCCACAATATTATAGTTGTGGGAATATTGTGTGTTAGGATTATGCGTCATACATAAAATAATGTCCTTCGTGGGGTGAAGAGGTCCGTTGAAGGATGGATTCTCTATCTGAAAAGGACCACCTAGCTAGGAAGAAGATGTTGCTTCCGGGGTAGCATGGGAAGGCTTAGAAATGCCATAGTTCTTTGACCGAGTTTGTAATTTGACCATGTGGTCACACATGAACACAAAAGAATTTGGGGAAGACCCCTCTTGGTGGCGAGTACCTTCCATGCCCCCTTGCGGAGGGGAAGGGTTTGTGGCAACCATATTCTTGGGTTGAAGGGGGAAAGGATGGGTTAGGATAGTAGGTTGCTTGGGGGGCGTTGTTTTTCCAAGAATATGGACCTCATCCTTCCAAGGGAACTAGTGAGTAGGGTGGTATTCCCCACAAATCATGCAGGGAAATCAACTCTTCCTCTTTTCCTTAGTTCCTCCCTCCTGGTAGTTTTGGGTAGAGACAGTCCCTTTCTCATTGTTGGAATTCTTTTTCTTGTTATGTTTCTTCTTGCCTCTAGGTTGTTGAGGATTCTTCAGTTGCATGGACTACATCGAATTCACCTCAAAGGTTTGAGAGGGGATTGCAACAGTTTGAGCATTAGTATTAGAAGCTGACGGGTTTGATGTAATTGACATATGACCCATTTGGTCAGCTAACTGGTGCACAGATGCATGGAAAATAGAACCAACCACACCATCAGCATGGGGTCCTGGGTTGGGTTTCAGTATCCGTCAACTGCCAAGGAGAATTTGGAATAATTTCATATGGAGTACCTGACTAAGATCAGAGAAAGTCTAAATGTTGGGCATGCAAAATGGTCATCTCCTTAGTGGCCACCCTGGCCATAGCTACATCTCCGAAAATGAGTGGTAAATGGGATTTGGTGAACCAATCCATAAGGATTTTTTCCAGAATTTGAGTCTTAATCATCCTATTCCTTTGTTGTCACTCATGTATATGATCATAAATATGTGTGGAATTATCTTGGCATAGTGAAGTCAAGAGCTCAATTCCTATCTCATATTGTATGGGAAATTGGTGATGCGTTAAAAATGTCATTTACGAATTGTTGAAGCTTTTAAAGGAACCACCTTTTAACTCAATGTACCATTTGGTGGTAGCTTTGGTCAGGGATATCTGGAAAAGATTCAGCCTCACACTATCATCCATCAACAAATTGTATTAGCACCATAAGTGATATGTCATGATTTGTGTGGAGGGATCCTCTCCTGGATTTCCTTCGAATTTCATAATATATGATGGAAACTTGGAAGGAATTGTTGGCCACGATGGACCATGGGAAATAGGTTCATTTGTTAACCATGATAAATCCAGTAAATATAACATTGTGAGGAAAGAGAACAATGAAAATGAATACTAGGAGGGAGGTGAAGTCTTTGTTATCCCAGATGGACCTTGCAGTCCCCCTATGTTGGTACTACTAGAGGGTTAGGGAGCTCTTGAAGAGTGAGTGCCCACTAAGATGGTGGCTTCTCCAAGAGCATGATTTCTCCTAGAACCAAACATTCCCCTAGGGGGGTTTCCCCTGGGAGTAAATGTGGACCCTACAGGAAAAACATTCATGAAGTTAGTCCCAGGGAATAAACCTCGAGGACCTGATGTGGTAACAAAGGGAAAACCTTCCCGAGGTGAAAGTTTTCCCACAATGGATGTGTCCCCAAGGAATGGTGTGCTAACCCATGGGAAGTTAAAACCTCCTTATCTACTACTACCCCCACAATGGCTAATGATAGACCCAAAACCACTAGACATATTCCACTCTAAAGGTGAGCTAGTGAACTTGGCTAGACCATACAAGTCTACCTCTTTTTGTCTAGGATTAATAGGCTAATCACCAATATGGTTACCAGTTTTGTTATGGGATAAAGTATCATAGGGATCTTTTTGAATACATAGAAAAATCTCCCTAGGATTATCCTAGTAATCCTAGACAGAAAGAGGGATATATTTTTTATGTTTTTCCTAGAACCAAGAAATAAGATTCAACATTACACAAGGAAATGGAATAAAGGCATACCTTTTCCTAAATTTTGGCCTTCACGTATCCTAGTTGATACAGTCTTGAATTTTGGCCTTCATGTATCCTAGTTGATATAGTCCTGAAGTTCCAACTCCAATTTCTACAACCTGTTTCATGCACACAAAAGACAAAACAATACCATTCTACTTCTCTTCCTAGTGTTATAATCCTAGATATAGCTTGGATATAACATGATCTATAGAAAAATAAACTAGATCTGAACATTTATTCACAAAATAAAAACATTCACGAGGGGAAACCAATGGTCTAGTAATAAGTGTAAGATTAATAAATCAAACTCATACCTTGGTTGTTGATGCTTTCTCCCATGATCTCCTTGCTCCTTGCTCCTCCTATAGCTCCTTGTTCAAGCTACGCTGACTAACTTCTATATATGATGGATGGAAGTACCTCTATAATTGGACATCATAACAATACTCTAAATTCTTCCTCTCCTTTTCCCAAGGATTTCCTTTGTTATATATCTCTTAGAGGAGGCTTGGGAGAGGCTTCTAGATATTCTAGAGACACAAGAGACTCGAATGATGTGAGTTCCTATGCCTTTGACATGAAGATCCAAATCATCCCTAGCATATCCTCTCGTAACTCCTTGATTCTAGAACTTTCACAGTGCCTCTCATGTTGAGCCACTAGTGACTAACGAGGCCACGCTTGTTGTATACTAGGTGTACTTTGAGGATGCCAAAAAGGGATCTAAAATGGTTCAAACATTAGGAAAAATATATATTATGGCCTCTATCCTTTTATGCCTTTCTCTCTGGCCTATAGGGTAGAAATTAAGGCTATAACAATGAGACTATTAAATTTTGTCCAATAAATCTGAATGGAATGAGTATTAATGTTGATATGAATATCATCCTTGTTGGTGTGCGTGCATAGGTTCAATACCTTGGGTTCAAGTGACTTATTCCAAAAAACCCCTATAGAGACTGTCCCTTTCAGCATCACCTGCATGCAAGAGAAGTCTCACCCGAGGTATATTTACAGGGACTGTAGGAACCAAGATTCTGCAATGGTGAAGGAAAGATCGGAAACCTACTATGTCATACCTAAATTTACTAAATTATAAATGTACACATTCATATATCCCATTTAGTGGTTAAACATGCATTCATAGTTATTATGCATTACTATATCATCATTTTCATTAAACATCATCATCCACAGTAAATATCATCACAAACATACATTCATAGTATCATCATCCTTAAATATAAACATACATTCATAGTATCATCATCCTTAAATATAAACATACATTCATAGTATAGACATGAATTAACATCCAAAATCATAGTTCTACACAGGGTTATCATGGTTCACCCAACTCTGGGATACGTCCACAAAAGGTTGGTTTATTTATTATATTCAAGGATATTAGGTGCACTTTTCACTACAATGGATGTTCAATATACAATCCCCCTCCTGTCAGTAACTTCTTTACAATGTTCTTTACTCTGAAACCCTCTCTCTCTCATGGCCTCGCCAATTCTCCCCCTTTTTCTCACGGATCCTTTACATATTTTATACATTCTGCTCGGGTTCTTTTTCCAACTCATAATGAGTTGGCTACCACTTATGCTTAGTTAGCGACAAATCATTATGAGATGGATACAACTCATGCTTGGTTGGTTTTCCTAGATTTTGTGCCAGTTGTTCTTTCTTGTCCCCCATCTTTTCCTCTTTCCTCTATCTTATTTATTGATATTCTTGATCTTCTTGATCTTCTTGATCTTATTTGCCTTCTTATGTCTTCTCCCTTCTGACACCTTTTTAGTGTACTTCATCTCTTCTCACTGTTCCATACCAAAAATTGTCTTCCCAATAGGCCCCCAACACTCACCGGTGGCTCATACCAAGCCACTTAGGCTTGTTGTGTCGCGCTCCTCCATGCCTCAATAAATTTCTGGAGGGTGTCCTTTGTTTCCTATAATGTTTTTGATAGTTATGCCTCCTTGTTCAATATTTCCTCCATTTTTTGCACTGTCAAAATGGTAAGTTTGGCCTCGGTGTCTTGTACTAGTAATGTTGTAATGCTTTGTGCAGTATCTAGTTATTCTAGAACCCCTAGGGCTTCGTCTTGTCGCGGTCATAATTCCTTTATGATATTTTTTTGTTCTTCCTTCAGTTGTTCCACTACATTGTATAGTTTCCTATTATCCAAGAGTGTTTTCATTCTCTCTACTGGTGGTAGGGTATTTATGCGCTCAATGGTCGAATGCACTTGTTTTTGTGTAGTTCTTATTTTCTCTTTCAGTTCTTGCAGCTCTAGGTTGTTAGTAAGCTATGTCCACATATGGGTGCCTTCGTCACACATATTTATGCATTCCTTCTCCAATCTTTTGATATTTTCCATCGATGTCTAGGTTGTCCTTTCCCTTTGCTCCCTTTCTTCTGTTGGTTTCCCTAGTAGTAAGCGCAGTTCCATCTCAGTGATATTGTATCAGAGTCCCTTGATAATTGTGCTTATCTTTGATACCTTCTCTTCTAATGTGGCCTCAACAACCAACGGTACCTATGGTTCTTCTTTGAATAAGTTATGGATTGTTGCATGGATTTTCTCTGTCAATCGTTCGACTTCGTCCTTTTCCTTTAAGGTTGTTTCAGCTTTTGATTTTTCCTCTTATTTCTCTTTCAAGGATTTCTTGGACTTGACCTCTACCACACTCTTCTCTTTCAAGGATTTCTCTTCCTTTCCTTCAACTCACTCTTCTCTTTCACTACGATTTCCATTTGTTGCTCTACTGCACACTTTTCCTATATTGTATTGGCACATTGCTTATGAAGTTTTTTCTTCTCTTCTTCTCCAATTTCGTCTTTTATAATTCTCCTTTCTCTAATTCACTCGCTACGATGTCTACTCAAAGACGTAGTTCCTATGTGATACCTGTGTGAAAACCATGTAATAATTCCATGGGCATATGTGACATGACTAGGTCCATGTGGCATAGTCCTTGTAACTTCTCTTGTACTTCAGGGTTGGGTAATTCGACTGTCTCTACTGGGATCTTGAGTACTCTGCACTCTATTTTCAGTTGTGTTGATATCGCAATTTGTTCTTCCTCTTTTATTCCTTCCTGGTTTGTGCATGATCCTTGCACAGGTGCCAATCAAATTATTTCCAATAACTGTTGTAGCCTCAAACATTGGTCCTACACTGTCGTTTGTAGTTCTTCATGTTTCTTTTTGGTCTCTTCAAGGACTTCCTCTATGGAATCCTTTAGTCAGTACCCAATCATGTCCATGTCATCATTTGTTAGTGTATAGACGAACAATGGATTTTGGGGCTTTGTCTTCTTTCATGATGATGAACCTGTTCTTTGATCCTATCATTTCTTCCATGTCTTAGGTGGGGGTTATGGAGGTTGGTATATTGGTTCTATTTATGGTGCATCCTATGTGTCATTCCTTGATTATTATCCTCTACCCCATTTTCTATAGGTTCCATCTCTACATATGTGCATTGTGTTTCCTCGATGTTTCCCCCTGTTTTTTCACATCCCCTTATGTTGGTACCTTCCATTCTGGTTCTCAATCCTGCATGACGAGTTGGATGTCTTCTTCCATTATCTTGTATTTTGTCTGGACCCACTCCTCCCTTGGATCCTTCTTGGATTTAATGTACATATGATGTATGTCTGCGTGAAACTCTGCAACTGGTCCATAGGCCTCCACCAACTATGGTGACATGCGTGGTGTATTCTGAATACTTTGTCGAATTATTTCAACATAGAGAAATAATTCTACATTGTTGTCAGTTTGTCTCCTCTTATTTGTGGAGAACCATAAATTATGGAACTTGGTCGTGATGCATGGCTTACCTCTCAGACCTAAAAATTGTGTGTCCTCTAGCTCTCCCCATGTTGTGAAGGCAATCACAATTAAAAGCCAGGGGTAGTGAAACTCCATTCCCTTATCTTGGGCTTCTACATAGTCCAGTAGGAATTGGTTTAGTAAGAATGGTACCCAACTCATTGTAGTTCCTTCGACACATTGCTCTGCCACAACTATTACCCATGTTGGTACTTGAACCTTCATGCACTTTTGTAGCAGCTTGCATGCCAACATCTAGGTCATTGTTTGAATGGTTGGGTTGCATATAGTTAGCGCATACAAGTTGTGCACCCCTCTAATTGTGAGAAACTTTACTCTCATAGCCTCTGACTGGACTCTTTCTCTCTTTTTATCTACAAATAATAGAGCAAGGTATTTCCCCTGGGTTGGTAGCCTTGTGATTCTTTCTATCAATTATGTGTCAATCAAAATTGGCCTATCTAGCCACATATTCCACCCATGCATGAAATATAAGAGGATTTTGATGGGGGAATTGACTTTGTTGCTACTTCCAAAGTGTGGGATATCGAACAGGTTGAGGAGGTCTGATCTCTCCAATCCTCTGGCCAAAACCTTGGATATATTATTTTATATGTAAGTGGATCTACTCTAAGGTCCAAGTATTCATGGGGTGCAAGTTCAGGAAACTTTGCCACATAAATGATATCATGGTCTGCATATTTCAACTAAGGTACCTTTCCCATCATGTCTTCATGAATGATGACTTCCTCTGGAATATCTAGGGTCACCAACGTATAATCTGGAGTCCTCTGCAATGTGACCGGTGGGACATCATCCATCCTAGGTGGTATGTAGTCACAAGGAAACCTCGGCTCTGATGAGGATGTGCCTGGGGTTTCCTCAATCTCTAGTTCGATTGATAAAGCTTTGATGCGAATCTTTCTTGGTACTATTGTTGTTGCTCATGTGGCTTTGGGTGGCACCATTGTTGTACTTAACTCAACTTTGATAGTTTTTGTAGCTCTGCATCTCACTCAAGATTTGTTCTCTCTTTGTTTCCTCTAATGATAAGTAAATATAACCCATGTTTGGTATCCCTAACAGCTTTTAAAACCTTTTTCCAGTTGTGTACTGGTCTTCGCACCTTCCTTGTTGTCTCATATCCTCATAGTGTGACATGTGTTCGTGTTAATGGTGCTTTATTTCCAAATCCGATGTTGGATTCCTACCATGTACTACCCCTCTAACCTATGTATCGGTAGTGTTTTTCTATTAGTCCCTATCATTATGATGGATTTATGACTTGGTTTTATGGTGGATTTACACCTAGTTATAATGGTGGTCTAATGACTTGTCCTTATCCTCCCTAAACTACCATTTTCACCCTTTTTGTACTTTCATCGATCTTGTCGTGGAGGATGGTGCAATTAATTATTGTGTAGTGTATCATTTCCATGTCAGTCTCCTTGTTTAGTGTAGTTTCACCTCTTTGCACTATTCCCAGTGTCATTCTGTATGTGCGCGTTCCTTTTTTTTTGCGAGATTCCTCCTATTTCGCAGCTTGTCATCCCTATTGATAAATTTTGATCTGACTATCATTCACTCATCCTTTCAATGCTACTCCGTTAAGTGTTTCCAAATATGCAACACCTACCTCTGTCACCTCCTTGATCACATATGGTTCTAACTAGTGCATACGGAACTTTCGTAGGTGCTGCATAAATTTTCTATCATACAGTAGTACCAAGTCACTTGCTTGGAATTGTTTCTCCTTAATGTATCTATCATGCCATGCTTTTTCCCTTGCCTTTTGAACCTGCTGGTGGAATCATGTGATAAATATATCTTCCTCAATATATACTAGTTGTGATAAGCATTCCTATATTTCACCTAAATCTGAAATATTTATGATAGTTGCGACGCGCAGGCTCGGTACTATAAAATCCATCAACATTATTTCCTCCTTCCCATATACCAATCTGAAAAGTGTTTTCCTTGTTAATTTCTTGTTGGTTTTCCTATATGCCCATAATATAGTAGGGACTCTTAAGTCCTAGTCATCTCTGCCTACATTATAGATTTTTGTTAGTGCATTCTCTAGGATTTTGTTGAATGCTTCTACCATTCCATTGGACCATGGGTGGTATGGCGTACTCTTCTGATGGTGAATTTGGAATTATTCGGTCAAGTTGCTATGGTATTATTGATGAAGTGTTTCCCACGATCACTCATCAATATTATTCGACACCCAAAGTGAGTTACTATGTTCTTGAACAAAAAGTGTGCAACATTTTCTACGTTGCAATCTATAACTAGTGCAGCTTATGCCCAAAGAGTTAGATACTCTATGGTCATAATAATGTATCTTGCCCTTGGTTTTATTGCAAGTGGGTTGATCGGTCCAATGAATTTTATGGCCCATTTATCAAAAACTAGTAATGTAACTTGTGGATTCAATGGCATCTCATCCCTTCTAGAGGGCTTTTCGACCCTTTAGAAAACATCACATGTATGAGAATATTCCTTTGAATCCTTGTGGAGTGTAGGCCACCATAGTCATGTGCATAATATTTTATGTGTAGTATTTTTACCTGCATAATGTCCTCATGTTATCTTGTTGTGAACTTCTTCCAATATAATTGGTCTCTCGTGTTTGACCACACAACATAACAATATTTCGTCTATGCACAGTTTATATAGCCTTCCTGCAATCAATTGGTAGTCTGTAGTCTTCACTACTAACTAATTTTTTTGTGAAACAATCATGTCTGAGGGGGCCATTCCTGTACTTAATAAATTTACAATATCAGTAAATTAATCATCCACCATCTTAACTAAAAATAATTATGCATCTCGCAAGATGTCATCTAGGTTTCCTTCCTCTTTTCCTGAGATTATGTCTGACATGATTTGATCCTGCATTGAGTTTACCTGGTTTTACTACTACTTTGAAGTTTTATTCTTGGAATAATAGTATCCATATGAAAATACTTCCCCCCCAACTGATCCAGGTGGATATCAGTGGCCACCCACCTTTTCCAACTCGCTCAAAACATTTTTCTGAAAATTTTTGCAATTTACTATTTTTAGCAGTTTTTAACTTCTAAGGCCATTTTGAGGGCCTAAATGAAGGTTTTTTGTGATAGAGATTATCAATAATAGCCAAAGGTTCTTATTGAGCCCCCAAAATGAATCTCCTCGACGATACCTTTCCAACAAGCTATCATGCACATAAAATGGAGATCATATGCAAAAGTTACGACCCCAGGAAGTTGATGTACTAACTTACCCAAACGGGGCCCACATAACTTTTGGCACTTCATCTCCTAGGGTTAGGTTTTTGGATGTATAGGGTTTTTGACATTCCTGTTTATTGTAAAAATTCCTTCAAAGCCTTATTGCAATCATCTTCTTGTGAATGAGCGCAGCTGTCACATCTCTTCTTAGAGATAAGTCGTCACCATTCCAGCAAGCTTTTTTTCCACTGCATTTTACAGTTTTAGCTTATTTCCTTATTGAATAGAAAACCAATTTTATTGTATCTTCGTTATTCATTATTAAGCCTATTTTAATAATCTTTATTCAATTTATTATTCTCATAAAATCCATATCACCAACACTGGCTTCTTGAAAAGATATCTCAACGCATAATGGTCCGTGTACATCTTAAAGTGTGAACCAATTAAGTATTGTTTAAACTTTTGTAGCACATAAACCATAGCCAATCTCTCACATTCTATTGTGGTATAGTTTTTCTCCATTGTTGATAGTTTCCTGCTTGCAAAAGCGATTGGGTGATCTATGTCCCCCTCTCCTGATTGTGACAATATCATACCCAATGTTATTCATGAGGCATCCACATGCGCATGAAAGTCCTTCTACCAGTCTGGGAAAATTAATATTGGCGCAATTACTAACTTTTGTTTTAGCATGTCGAGTCCTTTCTGATAGTCATCATTTCACTGGAAACTTCACGTCTTTTTTCAATAATTTTTCCATTGGTGTTGTAATTTGTGCATATCCTTTGATAAATTTCTTGTAGTACCATGTGTGACCCAATGTTGCATGTAATTGTTTGACCGATGTGGGTGGTTGTAAGTCCATAATAACTGCAATCTTTGTGGGATCAACTATTAAGCCTTGTTTTCATACCACGTGTCCCAATAATACTCCAAACAGTGTGAAAAAAATACACTTCTTTAGGTTTAAGGATATTTTATGTTGTCTACACTTATCCAACATCAATCTTAGCAATTCAACATGATCTCGTAATAGGATAAATACATTCCATTTGTCCAAGTAGACTTCGATAAACTTGTGAATAAACTCCTTAAACATTGTGACAACTACTCTTCAAAATATCGCAGGTGTATTCTTCAACCCAAATGGCATTATTGTGTATTGAAAACTTCCCTATTCTATCACAAATGTAGTTTTGTAACTATCTTTTTCTGCAATTCTTATCTGACGGTAGCCTGAGAAACCATCTGTGAACAAATAGGATTCTTGTCCACCTATGTTTTCCAGTACTTCATCCTTAAATGGCATTGGTAATGGATCATGCATACATGCATCATTCATTTTCCTCAAGTCGACATAGATTCATATGTTAAAAATAATTAAAAAGTACCTAGGAAAGTGTTTCTCATCACCTTGGCGCCTAAGGGGTGAGAGAGTTCCTAATGTGGACCCTAGTCATTTAATTCGTGAGATACAAATTAAAAGGTGACTTTTTGAGACTTAGGGAAAGTGGGTGAATAAAGTGTTTTTATCTCCACCGTTGATCTCGTCTAATCTCAACCGGTGGATGAGATGACTCTTGAGCTTCCCTCATGAGGTCGACTTGGGTAGGAGGGTGCACCCATTCTTGGGTAGTTGAAACATTTTTGAGAGAGAAAGAGAGTAGAAATTCAAATTTGAGAAAGAGGCCATTTTTTCAGAGCTAGGGCATGCATTTTGAAGAAAAAGGTACAACATTTATTGCAGGCCATACTGTACGGATTGAGCAAGCCGTACAACATTCAAGCTAGCACAAAAATCGAGGTAGATTACAGTTCAGAAAAGTGATCGTACTGTGCAGATTTTTGGGTTCCATATAGTATAAAAGAGGCATGGAAAATAAAGGAAAGTACAGCTGGGTGAACAATCCATATTGTGGTCCGTACGACTAGTTTTCTTGCACATAAATCGAGGAAAAAAATTATGGTATTTTTTGGGTGGTTTTGGCACATTTTCCAAGACAATCATACAACATTTAATTCTCAGATTTGAGATGTAATAGTTGGAATAGATTTCAAGGTAGTCGTATAGCAAGAAAGAGGCACAGAAAATGAGGATCGGACCTGTACATGTGTGCAGGAAATTCTAGCATGAATTTCGAGGAGTTTTGCTCAGTTTTTGTGTGAAGACTTGGCACGGTTTTTGAGATAAGATTGTCATTAAATTTTTGAAGATGAATATGCTGTAAAATATTTTCTCTGAAGATCTGAAATAATAAAAAAGTCCCTCTCACTAGTTTTTCCAGGATCGTTGTTAGACCGAAAATCATTGTGTAATAATTTTATGAGTTATGTGTTGCTGATATGTTTTTATTTCTGCATTAAAAGATGTTCAAAATCCTCATGTTTCAGTTCTGAAAAAATTATTTTATGTTGAGTTTAATTGGTTGTCATAAAACTAGGTTTGGGCATTAAACATTGGCTGAAAAATCAGTAGGACTTGAAACTGGGTGGTGTCTGAAATTTTACATGGTATCAGAGTTGAGTTAAAGAGAAGTAGAGATATATCAGCAAGTCGGAAAAGTGGAACAACAATCACTTCATCGAACAATCTGGGCAGTGGGGAGTATGACTCCTGAGGAGGATTTCTCCGGGAAGAAGCCTAAGGTGGGGCAGTTTTGGATTTTTGGGTGCATAACATATTCACATGTCCCTTCTGAGAAGAGGAAAAATCTAGAACCCATGGTAGAGAGAGGGATATTTTTTGGGTATAGAGAGACTTCAAAGGCTTTCTATATATACATGCCTTCCTTGAGGAAGACAGTTTTGAGGAGGGATGTGAGATTTAAGGAGGTGGGAGCCTTTAGGAAGTCATGAGGGACACAGAGGGGTGAGAAGTTAGCACCTCATATTCAGGTGAGTCCACAACAGACTTCAGTGACACAGATTTCAGGGCCACTAGTTTCTGTGACAACTGGTCCATAGGTGACAGGGCCATAGATGTCAGGATCACGGGTTACTGGTCCAAAAGTTTTAGGATCAAGTACTCTAGAGTATAATTCAGTAACACAGTCTTCAGGAGATGGGGTTGAGCAGGGAGATTCCCCTCCATGGGACACTAATTCAGAGAGGAGGAAGCCCAAATGGCTTCAGGATACTTTGAGGGAGGAATAGGGTTCAATGGGGAATCCCAGGCAGGCAGTGAGGGAGAGTAAACCTCTTGAGAGGTTGTGTAGCTACATCGCGATGGTTAGAAGTATTCAGGAGTCTGAGCCTTCCACTTTTGAGGAGGCTACGAGTAGACAGGTTTGGAGAGATACCATGATGGAAGAGTACAATTCCATCATGAAGAATGATTTTTGGGAAGTTGTTCCTAGACCTGAGGGGAAGTCAGTGGTGACTTCCAAGTGGCTCTATAAACTCAAGTATGTTGCAGATGGAAGCATTGAGAATTAAAAATATCACTTTGTAGCTCGGGGGTTCTCTCAGGTTGAGGGAGTTGACTATGATGAGACCTTTGTGCGAGTTTCTAGATATACCTCGATCAGGTCAGTGATTTCCATTGAAGCAGAGATGGCTTGGAAGATCCACCAGGTGGATGTGAAGACCACATTTCTGAATGGTATTATATAGGAGGAGGTGTATATTGAGTATCCATTGGGATTTCAGGTGCATGGGAGATATTCTCATGTGTGTAGACTGAAGAAGGTATTGTATGGGCTGAAACAAGCTCCCAGAGCTTGGTATTCGAGGATTGATGCCTATCTGTAGCAGTTGGGATTTAAGATGAGTGAGGTGGATCTAAACCTATACTTCATTGTGGTTGGAGAGGATCCTCTCATTCTCTTGTTATATTTGGATGATATTTTCATTACAGAGGCAAAGAGACTTATCACTAGCTGCAAGGAGAGCCTTGCTTCAGAGTTTGAGATGACTAATATTGGACTGATGCACTGTTTTTGGGGATTGGAGGTCTGGTAGGAGCTTGGACACATCTTCCTGGGACAGGGGAAGTATGTGTGTGATATGCTGAGGAGATTTTAGATGGAGGATTGTAGGCCCATGACCACTCCCATGATTACCAACTGGAATAAGCTTCATGCTTCTGAGTCACATTTGGTGGATTCCGCTTGATATCATCAGTTCATAGGGTCTTTGATGTATTTGGTCAATACCAAGCTAGATATTTGTTTTGTTGTCAACACTCTCAATTAGTTCATGGTGGAGCCTAGGAGAGTACACTGGGTGGAAGCAAAACATTTGCTCAGGTATCTTTGTGGTACAGTATATTATGGTCTAGATGATCGGAGAGGGGATGGAGTTCATTTGGTTGTCTATACAGATTCAGATTGGGCAGGATGTGTCAATGACCAGAAGAGTACTTCAGGGTGTTGTTTCAGATTGGGCTCAGTAGTGGTGTCTTGGTTCAGTCAGAAGCAAAATTTAGTGGCATTGAGTTCTATAGAGGCTGAGTATATGGTTGTCAGTTAGGTCAGTTGTGAGGCTCTTTGGCTTCAGAAGTTGTTGGTGGGATTGTTTGGTGTGTAGTTGAGGCATACCTTGATTTACTGTGATATTCATAGTTGCATTAAACTATCAGAGAATCCAGTATTTCATGACATGTCTAAGCATATTGAGATTCATTATCACTTCATCCGTGACTATGTTGAAAGAGGAGCAGTGGAGCTACAGTACATATCTACAAATGATTAGGTTGTAGACATACTCACCAAAAAATTGGGCAAATGAAAGTTTGTATTTTTCAGGGACAAGCTTGGAGTGGTGAGTAACACTTTCCTCAATAAGAGGGTGTAACACACCTGACCACCCATAGGCCGAGACATGCTGTTATCACTGAAATTTCGTCCGCACAGGGCGACAAGAACTCAACATCATCAACACAGAAAAACAATCATCCATGGCACAAGGATTAACTCCACAGCACATCAAAAAGGGCCAAAAATTATACAAAGTTGGCTAAAAAGATTAAAAAGCGCACCGCGCCCATGGTAAACTAGTGCATGCGCGCATTATATTCGTACATAGGGCGCATATGCGCGGCTGTGGGGTGCAAAACCCACGCGCCTGCCAAACGGCGCATTTATGAAGCTGATCGGCCTCCCAACCACTAATGGATCGGCTCCCAAGTCGATTTGACATCAAATCCGAGCTCAATCTGCGTGGGGAGGCTGGTCAAAGACCTAAATGTGCCCTAATGTGCCTCTCTTCACAATCAAAGGGGGGTGCATAATAGCTCAAAGCTTGGCTATAAAAAGCCATGGATGATCATCATTTCTTCAAGGAATTCATTGTAATGTTATGCTGTTGGGATTGTTAGAGGCTCACTCTTTAGCAATAGCCATTATCAACACCATT
>ML797059.1:0-33655 GCA_009831015.1 Picea engelmannii
TCACAAGTTTTGTTTTTACTGTAAAGTGAAATTCTAAATAAAAAAAATACGTTTATATGTCGGAAGTTGAATAACTTGTGAAAATACAGTTTTTTTTGTCATAAAACAAGCAAAAGTGTAACCCACCTTCATGATTTCACCCTATGGTTATGTTCGTCACATCGTATTTTCAGTGTATAAGGCTAGGTTTGTCACATTGTGACAATATGGTTATGTTCGTCACATTGTAAGGGAGGGGATAAGTTTGCTAGATTACGACGACAAGATATTTTCATCAGAATACGATGACAAGATATTTGCATCACATTGCAATGATGGGGCTACGTTCATCACATTGCGACGACAATATATTGTTTGTCACATATTGACGATGACAGGGATTTTGCGACGAGGGGTTTATGTTCGTCACATTGCAACAATATCGCAATGTTCGTCACATTGCGATGCTGTGGTTATGACAAGTCATGCTCATGGCATTGCAACAATATGGTTATGTTTGTCACATTGCAACAATATGGTTATGGCATGTAAGGTTCATCACATTGCGAAAATATGGTTATGTCCGTTAAATTGCGAAACTCGATGCAATGTTCGTCAAATTGAAAGACTCAACACTATGTTCATCACATTGTAACAACAAATCGTTTAATGAGTTATAGTTATTATAAGAGCATTGATAACAAATCATATGGATCTTTGTAGATGATGAGTTATATTGTTCTAAGGACATTGATAACAAATCTGCTTGATTTATACATTATAGATGATAATTTATATTTGTCCTAAGAACATTTAAAGGAAATCAACTTGTTTTACCAGTTGCAGATGACAATTTATACTAATTATATAGACATTGATAGAAAATCAACTTGAAATTTGATGATGATTTATTATTGTTATAAGGATTTATTATTGTTACAAGTCTCCTACCCATAGAAAAATTTCATTCAAATCCATATTCTGAAACCATTAAAATAAAGAGGAGTGTTATGGTCATTTACAACTATATAAACTATATTTTTAATTATATATTATATAGTTAAAAAAAATCTAGAATTTTTTAATATATAAATAATTAAAATAGTGTTTATTACTATTATTACATTGAATAGAAAAATAAATAAAAAATTAAAATATAGTTTATTACTATTATTCCATTAAGAAATACATTTTTAATAGAAAAATATAAGAACTAAAAATACAATTTATGTATTCATATAATTTTATTAATAAATATTTGAAAAAATCTAAATATAAAAAAATTGTAGTTTTTTTCAAAATTAAATATATTTACAATTTTTTAAAGATGGAATAACAATTCAACTGCATTAAAATACATTAATACACTATTAAAATAATATATTAATAAAATAGTAATACATTGATGATGATGATGATGATGATGATGATTAACGTCCACTAAGACCTAATTGGTCTATCGGACGTCCACTAAGACCTAGTTGATTTCCTTTAAAAGTATTAATATATTAATATTACATTAATATAAATTAAAGTATTAATTTATACTAATGTACAATGTAACATATTTTTTTTTTTTGTTTGTTAATTGGTCCGGACCTTCTTGGCATTGGGATTAACCTTTGTCTTGAGAAATCATGGTTCAGGGGCATCTAAGCTGTCAAAATCACTCGGGGATCGCACTTGGCCTGAGCCACACCAACCCTTAACATGGTTGGATTTTTTGTCCCCGCAGGTTTCGAACCGGTGACTTTTCAACACAGAGTGGCTTAACAACACACTCCGTCACCGACTGTCCTACACCTTGGGGACTGAAAATTTGAAGGACATGGGGGTGGGCTTTGATCCACTTATGTGTGCATAGGTCACGATACCATTTAATATGGTATCTCTGGGTGCAACCACACGTTCGACCACTACCTCAAGGTGTCCCCATGGCTCTAGGTAAATCCCTCACGAGAATTGAACCTTGCCCAACGGTGAAAAACTCCTCGCTTTCCACCATTGGATCCAACCCCTTTTGGCGTACAATGTAACATATTAATATTAACTGATTTTTAAAATTATAAAATAATTATATTGTAAAATGATTAATTTTATTTACAAATAATAATTACCTTTAAAAATATGAAATCATAAAATGTAAAATTATATTTAATTAATTTATTAAAAATTCAATTAAAATTGTATTTAATTAACTTAAAACTAAATATTTTTACAATTTTTTAATTTTTTAATTTTTTAATTTTTTAATTTTTTTTGAACTTATAAGATTTAATTATATTAAAATTATATTTAATTATATTAAAAACAAGATTTAAATTTATATTAAAATTTTATAAGATTTAAAATTATATTGATTTAATTATATTAAAATTATATTTAACGTCTTAGTGGACGTTAATCATCATCATCATCATCATATTAAAATTTTATAAGATTTAAAATTATATTGAAAACAAGATTTAAAATTATATTTAAAATAAAATTTAATTATATTAAAATTATATTTAATTATATTAAAATTAAATTTAATTAATGTAAAATTAAATATATTTAATTTTTTTAAAGATTAAATTGTTTATAATTTTATAAACATAACCCTAATAACCTACGCACCTGCAACGAGGAGGTAACCCTAATAACCTATGCACCTGAAATGGGGAGGTTGATACGCCCACACAAAGCACTTCACATCCACGCAGAGGGGAGGTTGGAGGTTGAAACACCAACACAAAGCACTTCACCTCACATCCATGCAGCCGCCCTGGTAAAAAAATGATGACGCACTGTAAAACACACAAATGAAACAGCAAGGTTGATATTGACAGTTCACATCCACGCGGCCATAAGCGGCCATACGCATCAGCCCAGGAACAATAATTTTTGTTGTTATTTCTTAATCATTGAACGTGGCAATTTGGTGGTGATCAAGTAATTTTTTAATCTTATTTAGTAAATGTGAAAAGGTAATCACATAAACGTACGTCTTTATAAATGAGCGGAAGTTAATTTATCAAAATCTCATCCATTGATTAGAGAGGACGACCAAGAATATGCTAGCATCTTCAATTGCCAACCCTAAGATTGAAATTTATGATTAAAAGGTTGATTAATCCACCGATTCCAATAGGGGGGACACCTATCGGCATAATAAACTTGGTACACACATCCCAAGAATTATATGTGTTGAGATATATACATCTACCATCCAACTATTATTCTAATTATAGGGAATTGTTTAAATATGTGCAAAAATGACATGGTGCATATACTTTGCGATGCTCAACCACAGATCCGAGGCAATGGCCTTTTCAGGGAGTGAAGACACACAATCAAGGATTAAAATTGATCCCTTCACAACTCGTCAAAATGCTTCATCTCTGTCCCAGAAGTGTCACTAAAAATATGGACGTAAAAAAAGTTCATTTTCTTTTTTATGTGTTTTTGAAAAACTGCAAGATGCATATCAAAATTTCACGAGAAGGGTTGTAGTTCAAACTACTTATTACCTGTACATCTTCAAGTTTTGAAGCTGGGGCTATGGTGGTGGGTTGAGAGACACGGAGTCACAAACCTAGTCTACTTTATTTCTTTATACAAGGAAACATGGGTTTAGGAGCTTAAGGATTAATTGGCTTCATTATTTTGTACAAATAGCTCTGTATCGATCGCAAAGATGTACATGAGCTATTATGAGACATATTCATGGCCACCAATTGTAGACGAAACAATTAATCAGTATAGCTAGCCAACACCAAACTCTTATCGTATGAGTTCATAGATCTATTAATTTCCACCTACTACAATCCATTTCTACGTGATATTTATTCCCAAATTTGTTTCCAAGTTTGTTCCCAATCACTAATTGGTATTTATGCATATTAAATCATCTGACATGGGTTGCATGACACATCCAATGGAAATGGAACGTAGACGATAACAATACACTACACATACGAGGGTCCATAGAGTTCTCTGTAAACATGATGTCATCTTCAAGAGTTGGAGCAATAGATGGGGTAGCACACTATTGTTAAATTATATGCAACACATTTAAACTCTTAGGAATTTATCTATGTAAATTTTCAAAGGAAACATGCTTTGAGGAGAATCCAAGATGCGATAGGGGGTGAGTCTGCCTATACAATGGCTTAATGTGAAAAATTTAATTTACAATTGAGTGCGTTCATCTTAGGGAGCAGGGTGGGGCAATCTTGTTTGGAAATGTGGATATTTGAAACTAGTGTAATGTCATGGGTTGAAATGTGGGTATGTGAAACCAACCTAATGTCTTTATTTGGTGCTAATCCCTACCAGGAGGATCCTACAACCAAAATATTTGATATGGCCTTGGTTATTGGATGTCGTTTTAATCACCATTGGACTAGGAGCTTGAGAAGCTCGATATTCCTGTAGGTTTGCGTGCCCAACATATGTAAGGTAAGGGTTGAACCCATGACTCTGGATTCATTGGTAGGATGAGTAGACCAACTGATAAATTTGTGTGAGGAATTTCCATATACTTTAAATTCTCCATTAATGAATGGAATTAAAACCTTGAGAAATTTGTGTTATTGTTCTGTATTTTTGTGATATAGGATCGTTTTTACTCATTGAGTATATCAGAGAGAAATGATAGGGCCTCCTGTGTAGTAGTTGTAGAAATCTGTAACGGCCCTGCCGTTATGACAACACGCGTCAAATAACAGACAATTTTTTTCTCTTTTGCGTTAGACATTACTCATCACACTTAAAGGCAACCTCATTAGCACATCGTTCACATAGGTTAGCAGAATGATTTAATGCATTGATAATCTATGTAACAGCCCCGCCGTTATGACAACATGCATCAAATAACAAACACTTTTTTTTTTCTTTTGCGTTAGAAATTACCCATCACACTTAAAGGAAATCTCATCAACACATTGTTCACATAGATTAGCGAAATGATTTAATGCATTGATAATAATCACGACACAAATGTCGACACATCAACATTGTCACGAACTTCGACCCGCATAACGATGTATTAACACATTAATTAATGGCATCCCAACAACAATGCATTCTCTACTTGATAACGACACATAACAATATAGATCTTTAAGCATTTAACTCATCTCGTTAGGATCATCATCAGATAATACCAAGAATACATAAGATACCACAATGAATCAAGGATCATAAAGATAAACACAAGAATCACAAATATATTGTATTAAATCCAAGGTGCCAACATTTAACGACTATTTTCGAGGCGCAAGAGGTAAATAACCAACATCCAATCATTATATTGACTTTTCATTGCACACGATAAGTAGATGGCCCAACAATCATTCATACTTCAAATTAATTGAATGCGCACTAGAAGCCAAATTCTAATCCAATCTGGCATATCCTAAATCATGGGCACAAGATAAACTAGTTATTAAACTAACATGCATTAACTAATTTAATGGCACACGTATAAGTGTTAGATTTGCATATAATTTAGATATAAATTATTATGCACAAGAAGTCTAATGTCTATATCGAGCATGCTCATTACTTAAATAATTCATGTGTGCAAGGAGGCCAACATCTAGTACCACCTTCCTTTCAATACATTCCAAAGGCGCAAGGACTAAGGTCCACCAAGGTTTCAATCAACAATGATTATTGTGCATGCGCATAACCTGAGAAATTTACACAATCAATAACTCATCTATATTTAAAGGCACATGAGTGAGAAAAAACATAACCCAATCCCCTGTAAATTGTACACACATAACATTTGAATTTCGCCTTTAGTACTAACCCTCTCTCTTAAGTAATCTCCTCAATACCAACATATCATACCCAGATTGTGCTAGCACCTTATAAGGTAAGGGAAATTATTACACACATCTATGGTAAAATATCATCCATCAGTGACATACATCGTCCTTAATAACTAAAATTTTTAGTCTCAGGAATACATCTAAATAGTGGAGATTTAAGGACATAAAAGCATTGATCCCCTTCAACAATTGAATGACCCTGTTCCAAGGTAAGGAGGGTGGAATAAAATATTTTTACCAACTAGTTTCTAAAGGTGAAAAGTAACTATTTTTATAGAAATACCTGGAGTAAGTTGATGGAAAAAGGTTTAATGGGGAAAGATCCTTTAAAGGTAAACTAGTCCAGGAAGAGTATCTAGCTAGGGAAGATTCCCCTTCTCAAGGCCAAATAAGTAGTGATATTCTCATCGGAAAATTTGGTTCAAGCTCGCCTCCCGCTAGAGGTTAAGGTAGTTCGGTAGCTAAGACCCGGTAATGTAGATGTTCTATTTAAAGAAAAATAAAAAGGGAAAATCAATGTCAGAACGTTAGGATGTGGAGACTTCTGGCGTGGGGTAAAGGTTGGGTGTCTCAACAAAGCCAAGGACATTGTCCACCCCAAGACATGGCGAGGGCCAGAACCAGATGCAGAAGGGAAATATCATAATTTGGTCACTGTTGCAACTCAACACTCTAAATTTAGAATGCCATTTATGTAATAGCTAAAGTCCCACTACTTGGATATAAAGGAGTATGGAGTGAATTGAATTAGTTAACCAAGTTTATAAATAAACTAGTAGAGGTATAAGTTAATTAATAAATACTGAAATCTTGGTTTGATTACATGTTATTGGGATACAAATATTTTATTAACCAGGGTATATATAAAAATAAGAGGCATGATTATGTTGGAACTAAATCTCTAAATAAATATACACATATCCTAACAATAATGAATAATATACAATTATTATTTTATTTCACTGGAAATCCTAAAATCACGAAAAGGAAAAAATAGTACCACACAAGGGAGGGCAGCGATGAATCCTGAAGACTGCCATTGGAATGGCAGTGACCCAATCTGATTTATCAGCATAGGGATCTTGGAATTGGCGTTTTGATAGTGGCCGAAGAATCAACTCCTGACCCCCAGAATCTAAACGCAGTGACTGGCCCAAAAAGATCCCAGTTCAACATACATCAATGGTTATCACAACGCCTACCGATGAGAGATTTAGCTTAGCAAGGAGTAGCATGGGAAATAAATGTTTTTCACTGTTTTACTTGGTAGCTATATATTAGTGAATACGTAGGAGTCATCTGGTTCAGTTTTAAAGGGTTCCATGCCCCTCCCCTCTCCATGGTATGAATTTTGTGAAGCAATAATGATAGACGTAACTGTCACACAGGTTTGGTTGCACAAGGCAGAAGGCCGAAAGTATTGGACCAAGTGTTACTTATTATGAGCTGGGAAGAAAGGGGTATATCATCGCCTAACTCCCCACTAGGAAGGGATCTCCCTTTCCCCAGGCCGCTTGGCGTAGATGATTCGTGCAAAGGCATTTACCCAGTCATTCAATCGACAAAGCTTGCTGGGTGGAAGATGTGGCTGGTGCTCAAACGCCCTGATTAATTTCTCATGCCAGGGATCTAGGGAGAAGGGTCATAGGTGGAAGTGACCTCTCGTTTGAGCAGGAGTTCATAACCACTAGATGCAAGGGACGCCAAGGCATAGCACTGCGAGTTATCTATAGAAGTTCGCTGATGCAGGAGCATCGCCAACTCAGCAAGCGAGCCAACACATCAAGTGAAAGTTCAGCTGGATAAACAAACCCAAACTTTTGAAAATGCTTTGGGGATTGTAGCGCAAGTCTTAAATGATCCTTTATGAAGGAGCGCCTTTTGTATGTTGTATCAAACCTCGAGCCATACGCTCTTGTCTGAATTAGATAGAAGGCATTTAATAGATTTAATGTAGGTAGATAGATGTTTATTTCCAGATTAGACAGTTTAGAGTTCGAGAGGGAAAACGGATATAGACACCCTCATTGTATCATTGTAACATTAGCAGCATTCAGGAATAGAGGAGAAAGCAAAGAATTGTGTAGAGAACATCCATGTACAAATATTGAATTAATAGAAGAACGCTTTGATTCAAATACATGGTTATGTGTCTATTCTCTGTGTATTGTGTTTGTGCTCATGAATGTTTGTTTTCTGGGTATGCATTTGCTTTGTATATGCTGTGCATAAGATTTCAGGTTTGAAACTAAAGTCTGAGAAGGAAGAGAATGAGTTTCAATTGTTTCTCTATTTGAGCCAGGAGATTCCTGCATAGAGTGCAGTTGAATTCATCCGCAAGGAGTGCGTTGATGAGAGCTCGATAGTTTAACACTTATTCTCATTCCCACAGAAGTTGCAGGGGTTTTTGAAGCCGTGCGAAGAGTGTGCAGGTGGAATTAGAGATCTCAGTTGTTAGTTGAGAAACAGAGTTAGACGACTGCTGCTGCAGAGAGGGCCCAGAGTCTGAAGATTCAACACTTGGAAAGCGTTGAAGGCTAAGCGCAAGCAGGGCGCGCAAGCTCAAGAGGGATAGAACCCTTGTGATATCGTTGAAAGGGAGCGTTGAAGGTTAGTGTCGAGGAAGGTTTCGAGCAGGAGCTGCAAGCGCAGGCTTGGAGAACAAGTCTCGGCAGAAGCACTTAGTCATTTTCAAGAAATCCTCAAGGAGGAGGAGTCGACAACCAGGATTCGCAGGAAAGATTAGCGAAGTCCCGACAGCCATTAGATCTGGGGAAGTAGTGCAGGTTTTAAGATATAGTGTGTAGGGAAGGAGTCGGAGCTCATCAAAACTCGACTTATCGAAGAATTGGAGTCTCCAGAGTCATAGAATTCTCATAGGAAGAAATCGCGACTCGCGATTTCTCGAAGGGACCATAGCCGTAGATCCCAGACTGGACACGTGTCAGTAATCCGGAGAGTCGGGGTTCGACATTCAGGATTTTACTATGCAAAAGAATTTCTACACTCGAAATCGTGATCCGATGATACCTGATAGCGCGATGAGGAAAGGGTGACGTGGAGGAGAGTGCCCACGTGTGCATCGGGGTTCGACACTTCGGAGATTTTGGCGTCGAGAGAATCACGGAGGAGTCACGAAATGCCGAACTGCAAGGGGTCCCACAACTATAACACTTGGAGTCGATAGGTGTCAACCCATATCGAAGATCAGGATTTGGAAGGGTCTGCGACATCGTGCAGCAGGAATCACGAATTCCTGAAACGCGAATTCCTGATCATCGTTTGGGCGTGGGCCACAGGCGTCAGAGCTGAGGACAGGTGCCATCAAAAGTCGGGGATCAGAGATCTCAAAGGCGCGAGTTCTTCGCATTGCAAACTCGCGAACTCCGAAGTTCCGATAGGGAAAAAGACCCTAGTCTCATGGATAACGGTCACCTGCGAAAGGAGTTAGACAGAGGGGGCTGAGGAGCGAAGCTAAGCGCCATCGCAGATCGGGAATCGGGGATCCGCGAGGTGAGGTATTTGTGACCTCGAGTGTACTGATTTCCCGACGGGTAAATTCCTGATTAGGGGTAAGAAAGCTGTGGGTGAGTGATCATCGGGATTCAGGGATTGGTGAGACCCGATTCCGTGAGCTCAGGACTCGCGATATCGCGAGGTCCGATTTCCTGATTTGAAGAAGGGAGATCACAAAGAAAGTCTGTGGGTATTGAGAATTCCCGACAGGGGGTTGAGGATTATTTTAACTCTTCGGGCCTAGCTAAAAGAAGGTCCTGGTGATCGCGGACTGTGCTTGTTGGGCGCATCTGCGTCATTTGCCTCCATTATTCCGAAGGAAGGAGGGACAGTAAGAAACCTAACACAAACACCACTACATCCATTTATTTAATCTATATTATGATCCAGGTGGATATCGGTGGCCACCCACCTTTTCCAACTCGCTCAAAACAGTTTTCTGGAAATGTACTATTTTTGGCAATTTTTCAAGTCCTAAACTTCCAGAGCCATTTTGAGGCCCTAAACGACGTTTTTTGGGAATCATGGTCTGGAAAATATTAGTCCATTTTAAAACATGATGTTCAAAGTTTGAATTTGTAGTCCTCAGATAGACCTTTCTAACGATGTATCATATGCTTCAAACGAAGATCGTATGCAAAAGTTACGACCCCGGGAAGTTGATAAACTGACTTACCCAAATAGGGCCCACATTAATTTTGGTGCTTCATCTCCTAGGGTAAGGTTTTTGGATGTCTAGGGTTTTTGACATTCTTGTTTATTGTAAAAATTCCTTCAGAGCCTCATTGTAATCATATTCTTGCGAGTGCAAGTAGTCGTCACATCTCTTCTCAGAGATAAGTTGCCACCATTCTAGCGAGTCTTTCACTCTGTATTTTTACAGTCTCTATACATTTATTTCATTAATAGAAATTGTGTATTACTGTATCTTTGTGTTTATGGTTGCATCTCTGATACATTTTTTGTTATATTATTGGATATCCGCGATATCTCTGTGCATTTCTTTATTATATCTCTGTTCTCATTTTGTGCCGAAAATAATCTGGATCAGTGGTATCAAAGTAGGATGCTCTTGATCATTTTTCAGTGCATGTCCCCGACGAGGTCCGAGTATAGCAAGTTGGGTCTCAAGCTTGTCTCTCTTGAAGAAAATCACTCTCGAACGCCCAAGAAACCCTCCATGGTAGAAGAAAAGAAAAACGACGGAGCTGACGATCCTATCAATCTGTTGCTTGAGCAAGCTCTCACGTGACATAGGGACGAAATGATGGAGAATTTTTCCCACATCCTTCAACAACTGTCAATAGAAACAGGCGCATCTTCATCAAACAACCACTTTGGAAGAACCTCTCCTTTCAAGGTACAGGTTAATTTTGATATTCCCATATTTGAAGGTGATATAGATGCGGATTCCCTAGACAAATGGTTAAATCTGTTAGGAGGTTATTTCTCTGTTCACATATTTTCCTACAGGGAAAAGATCAGCTTCGCACTCCTTAAAGCTATCCCCCATGTCAAACATTGGTGGGAAAATCACTGGGAGTAAAGTTCCACAAAGGAGTTTGGAATATATGGGGCCGAGCCCACTTGAGATTTTTTTGTGGATGTGGTAAAGGAACAATATTACCCTATTGGAAACTATGAGGACCAGTACGTGAGATGGAACACACTGCGACAAGAGAGGGGCCAAGCAATTCCAGAGTTCACCAATATATTCCACACCTTGCGCACCAAGATGGGTATCAAAGACTATGAACAACATTTGGTTCTAAAATACCGTGGGGCTCTACATAGATACATCCAAACTGAAATGGATTTTCTGGACATCTCATCACTCGGTGATGCTTATTGCTATGCTGTTAAAATTGAGTAGAAATTTAAGCATAAGAACAAATGGGATTTTGAGTTTGCAAATCTGCAACAACCAAAGTATGATAAAGACGACCCTAACAAACAATATTCCAAAAACTAGTCCAAGCCATAGAAAAAGAAGGGTCACGGGAAGAAAAAGAAGGACACTAGAAAATGGTGCAATTTCCACAAAATCCCCTGACACAACATCGATGAATGTCACTCAAAACAATCATTGGTGGCTGAGATCAAATACAAGGAGTTGAACCCTGATTCAAAATATGACTCTGAAAATACTGGTAAAAAACAGATCATCAATGCAGACCCCACTGTTATTTTCGCGACCACAACAATTCAACCAGAAGAACCAACAGATCTTGAAGAAGGGGAGCACCTTTTTCATTCACATATGTGGGTGAAGGGGACCCCACTGCATTTTATTGTTGATAGAGGAAGCCATAAGAACCTCATCTTAGCAGAGGACGTCAAAGAGTTGGGATTGTCGACAAAACCACACCTGCAACCATACAACATCGGGTGGCTTCGCTAGGGATGATATCTCCGTGTCATCCAATAATGTCGATTGTCATATGGCATCCAACCCTTCAAGGATGAGGTATTATGTGATGTTTCCCCACTGGATGTCTGTGATGTTCTCTTGGGCCAACCATATATGTGGAAGCACCATGCTGTTTATGAGTCTCGACCCCACAGTTTCATTGTTTCTCTAGGGGTTCATCTCTACAAAATACCAGAGGTAGTTTTGACTATTGTTCCACCTAAACAGTGCCGCAAGGTAGTATCTCATACTGCAAAATTAAGCTTCTTCACAATCTGTTCAAAAGGGGAATATAAGGACACTACAACCACTATAGCCTCACCCCAAGCACCTTCTATCCAACATAAGCAGGTCAACAAGGTTGCATTAAAGCACAAAGATTCCTTCTGCACACATTCCTCTCATGTAGCTCGACTTGTTGAATAGACTCAGCCTTAACAGGTTCGTGGCAACCTTCCACAAACCGAGCAACGTGACGTCTCCAACAAGGTAAGCAACTCACGAAGATTCAGATTCAACAAATGCTTCCCTCTCTCCCGTGGGAACTCAATGCAATGGATACCATTGCTTCCTAAGGAGACACCCAACCTTTGGCAATTTTTTGGCAATTTACTATTTTTGGCAGTTTTTCGGGTCCTAATCTTCCGGAGTCATTTTGAGGCCCTAAATGACGTTTTTTGGGCATCATGGTCTAGGGAATATAAGTTTATTTTAGACCATGACATTTTATATTAGTAGTTGTAGTCTTTAGATAGACCTTTATAACGATGTATCATATGCGTCAAACAAAGATCGTATGCAAAAGTTACGACCCTGGGAAGTTGATGTACTAACTTACCCAAACGGGGCCCACATGACATTTTGTGCTTCATCTCCTAGGGTTAGGTTTTTGGATGTCTAGGGTTTTTGAAATTCCTGTTTATTGTAAAAATACCTTTAGAGCCTCATTGTAATCATCTTCTTGCGAGTGCAAGTAACCGTCACATCTCTTCTTAGAGATAAGTTGCCACCATTCTAGCGAGTCTTTCACTCTGTATTTTTACAGTCTCTGTACATTTATTTCATTAATAGAAATCATGTATTACTATATCTTTGTGTTTATGGTTTCATCTCTGATACGTTTCTATTATATTATTATATATCCGCGATATCTCTATGCATTTCTTTATTATATCTCCGCTCTCATTTCATGCCGAAAATAATCCGGATCATATCCACTAAATTCCATGGGAAGGTAAAACTTCCAACGCGCTATATTACTAGCTACAATAGTAAGTTATTGTAAAAAGGTTGTTGTGTTTACCTCACCTGCAATCGGTTCCAAGTGGATATCGTTCATAAAACTATCTTCTTTCAAGAAGGGAAGGGTGATAGTAAATACTTTGACAAGATAGGAAAAGGATAATGTTTCATGTACAAATATAAAAATTTAAAGCTTATTACCATTAAGATCTTCAACATGAATGTGGCATGATACATATACATGAAATGTAAATCTTAATACCATTAAAATCATCAACAAGATAATCACAACTATGCATATGTGAATGTAAAGCTTACTACAATAAAATCTTCATCATGAATATTGCAGCTATGAAAGTATAAAGTAAATCTTGCTTCAAATAAGATCTTCAACATTGATATTGCAGCTATACATGTATAAAACATAAACCTTACTACAATTATAATATTCAACATGAATATCACAACTATACATGTAAAAGGTGAATCTTACTACAAACAAAATCTTCAACAAGAACATTACAGCTATACATGTATAAAATGTAAACCTTACTACAATAAAATCTTCAACAGGAATACTGTAGCCGAAGATCCTGGACTCAAATATTTTCCTCGGTGGTCGGCGTTCCTCCCATCCTCCCACTTGCTAATCATGAAGACCTCATTGGTACTTCCCAGCCAATGCTAGGGGTACTCTTCTTCCCCCTTAGCCCCCCCGAGCCGCAAAGGGGCCACAAACATAGACCAAAGAAAAGCTAGCTCCTAGCTTGCCTCACAAAGTCGAGCTACCACTCGTTACCCAAGCTGGGTATCCCAACTCCCACAAGATAAATTCAATCATGATAAAATTCCGGCAGCGTAACCTTATGCAAACCAGACGTGATTCATACTCCTCCTCCACCATCCTTTTTATAGAGTTTTCAAGTGATTAGTTTCCCAAACCCTCATTAGATTCCTTTTTAATTAGGAAAAAACTCCCCCGTACACATGTCGCCCGATCCCCTAGTTGCACCAGAAAATCAATTTATTAATTAATTAAATTTTCCTATTTCCCTCACCCACCTAAAAGCGTTCCTAAAAACGCTCCTTGGTGTCCATTATTCCCTTACAATTCTTAAATGACTTACGCCTTACTTAAATCCTAGTTGAGTTCATAAATTGAAAGTTCCAAAGGATAGATTCCTTACTAAGTTAGACATTCCCCTATTTCTTTAAGTTTCCCCTTTTCTTTAAGTTTCCGTTTTTATTCAAGTTCCCCCCTTTTCTTTAAGTTTCCCCCTTTTTAACTAAGTTCAGAATTAGCAATTTTAGACAAACAACCATTTACCCCCTTTTTATAATTAAATATTCATTAATTTTTTTTACTTTAATTAATAAAGCTTAATTTTTCTTTACCCTTCTTGTTATATGTCTAAATAGTTCCTTTTTTTTATTTAGAGGTTCTACTTAGACCTAGGTTTTAAATTCACTAGGCTTGGCAACAATTATTAAGGGAGTTTTTTTTATTAAACATTACTTATCACATCATTCATTTTAAGGCCGACCAGGTCCTAAGGAGGCATAATTTTCTAGGTACTAGGTTTATTAACTCACCATAGTTAAAATCGCGACGTGCCCTTTAGGATGCACTACGTGCTCCAAGGGTGCCACTCACCTCTTTCTATTTTATTCGTGCGACGTGCCCTTCAAGATGCACTACGTGCTTCAAGGGTGCCACTCGCCTATTGAATGAATTTGGTAGACGTCAAATCCATAGAGTCAATACTCCGTCAGCTAATCTTGTGGGAGACTAAGGGCCTCTAAGGAATAATGACCCTGCCTTATTGTGCACCCCTTAGAATCATCGTGAGCGACTAACACAATCTGCCCTCATGACATCGTGGGTCTTATTGAACTAGGTAATCGTTAACCTATAGTTCTAGCCATGGTGGGAGTGATAGTAGGTGTTGGCAGGGTTGCTACCACACCTCTCCCTCTATGTCTCTGGTTGTCGTGCGTGACCCCTCTACTCCAAATGTGAGTCTAATTAGCAAGCTATCGTCATCCTGCATCCATCAACGAAACGTGTCAACGATCACAATCAACATCATAATATCTAGTCATATGCCAAATATTCAAACCATAACTGCCCATTCCCTGATTTGATCTCGAGTCCAAGGGATCCTTTGATGCCATCAACATCCTCAAACGTTCAAAGTCCTGCACACTCAGGAAAACTAGTCAATAGCACTTGTCGATATAAATATCCTAAAATAACAAATCATTAATCCACAAACATCATCATGCTCCATAATCGAATCGGTCATTCATATAGTGAACCGGATCACTTGCACACAAGTTTCCATAAGAATAAGTCACATCAAGTGTGCTCAAGAGCAGGATGTTACATACACCCCCTCTTGTTTTAAAATTCATCCCGAAGTTTCATAGTATATAAGTGCTGAAATAAAGTGTCTAACAATATCAATATGTCTAGCTATCAAACAAAAATGGAAGTTGTTGACGCATTTCGTATGCGTCCTCCGAGGTTGCCAAGTACAGACTTTAGTTGTCCCACTGGACCTTGACCTGATCGATTGTTCAATGTCGTAGCTGTCGAATGAAATGGTCCAAAATGCGGATTGGCTCTGCCATGAGTGCACCCTTGCCTAACATCCGCCAAGAACTCAAGTCAATCACATATGCAGGATCATTGACCTAAATTTTCACACAGATACAAGATAAAAATCGTGCAACGCCTCAGGAACGAGGCACTGTTAGCCGTTAGGCCCTTCATAATTATGGTCGATGCGATGCGCATCGGAGAACCCTTATGCTGATCTTGTGCTTCTTCCGTCCCCTTTCATATCATTTGAATTTGTTCTTACAATTCTTGGATCGCTTTTGGTCCTACCAGGGCCCCATCCTCAAGTCAATCCCAACTCAAAGGCATTCAACACAGTCACCCATAAAGAAACACAAATGGCGCCATCTCAATGGTGCCTTGATAGTTGTTGTTGTACACAAACTTGGCCAGCGAACATAACTAATCCCAACGTTTCTGTTGGTCCAACACCCACATACGCAACATAACCTTCCCAAATTGGTTCGTTCCTTCTATCAACCTGTCTATCTCAAAGGAATGTTGTCCTAAGGTTTAGTGATGTTCCTAAGGCCTCTTGGGAAACTCATCCAAAATCGTCTTGCAACATCGAATCCCTTATCGGATACGATTCCTTTGGTACGTCTAACAGTCTCAAATCTTGTTGATATAAACTCTAGCTATACCTAGCACTTGATGCATTGTATGCACATGGACAAAATGTGAACTCTTCGTCAGAGTGTCAACTTTCACGAAAATCAAGTTGTGCCTCCTTGCCATTAACAACAATCCCAACAATAAAGTCCCTTGAAATGACTTCCCATTTCGATTCCATAAAAGCGTGTGGTTGTAGTAATCCTGCCAGATGTCTATGTTCAACCTTCACCTGTCGACCTTATAGAAATCTCGCCACACAGTTGACGATACCCGCTTTTATCCCTTCCAGAAGAATAAGGGCTTAAGGTCTGTCCTCCTCTTCATGACTCCTAGATGAGACATGTACACTGCTCTATGAGCTTCACATAAGATCAAAACTTCTCAATTCATCATTGGGCTGTAAGTAAATCCAGTTATTATCTCAATCATCCGTTGTTTTTTACAGTATATCCCTCCATTTTGGTAGCCACATGGTGTCCTTCCCAAAAAATTTCCTTACCCTCTTATACTAGTCAATGCCGTGATGTAGTTAGAATACCTTCACGTATATTCGTTGAAGAGGTATCACTGAAAACAAGTGTGGTCTCCAACTCAATGCGTCTGCCACTCTGTTCACTATTCTTTTTAAGTAGGAAATCTCAAAATCGTAATTGATAAGAAGTTATGACCAACGCCCTTGCCGTGCGTTCAAGTCATTTTACGTAAAAAGGTGTTGTAAACCACAATGGTCATTTTTTATTTTATTTAAATTTTCATCCCAATTAGGTATTATCTCCACATTCCCAGGGCATACACGATGACTAACAACTCCAAATCATGTGTCGCATAGTTCTCCTCATGATCCCTTAACCTTCTCGAGATGTAAGCGATCACTCAATCGTCTAGCATCAAGACTCCGCCTAAGACTTCCTTGGATGCATCTATGCATACCAAGAAGTCCTCATCCATGTTAGGGACCCTTAGTATCGACGCTGTCAACAACAACTTCTCGAGCCTTCGAAATGATTCCACGCATTTCTCGGTCCATACAAACTTCTTGTTTTTCTTCTGCAATTCCATAATTGGATTTTCTATCTTCAAGAAACCCTTGATGATCCATCGATAATATCCCACTAAACCCATGAAGATACGCACTTTTGGGAAATTCATCGGCGCTGACCACTCCATAATAGCCTCTACCTTCGCAGGATCCACTACGATAGCTTCGTCGGAGATAACATTCTCTAAACAATGAATCCTTGATATCATTGCGAATACTTCCCATAATATGCTCTCTCGCAACGTGATAGTACCAAGCATAAAAGTTCATCTTGATATTCTGTCATCCGAGAAAATATCAAAATGTCGTCAAGGAATACTCGGCGGTAGTCAAGCAGAGTCTCCATGACCCATCCTTCTTTCGTAGGGAATTAATAGGAGCAATCCAAGGTGATACACTTGGACGTATGAGTGCTAGGTCCAACAACCCTTCAGTTGCAATTTCAACTCCTGTAACTCAGGGGTCGACATCCGATAAGGATTTGTTGTCATCGGTTTAGTTCTAGGTTTTAGGTTGATGGTAAATTCCATCTTGGCTTCGTGTGACACACCTGGTAATTCTTTTGGGAATCACATCCGCAAACTCTCGTACTACCGGAAGGTCTTCTAATCCTTCCACCACGCCCTTGACGTTCGGTGCTAAGTATGCATATAACTTGCATCCTTGTGCGTGCTCTCTTGTAGATGTAGGGAAGAAATGAACCTTGGGGATACTCCTCGTTTTCTTTCTACAATCACACTCCTTGTCCTTCATCATCGGTCCAACTCAACCACCTCATCTTACCATTGAGTATTGCATCATGCGATTCCCACCAGTCCATACTGATCATGTCATCACAAGATCTTAAGATTGTAATGTAGGTCAGACTTCATTACACTATCCCCGGGTTAAAGACACAGTTAATACCCCTTCCTCAAACCATCTGGTTGGTACCCGAAGCCACATTGACAAATCTAATCTCGTCTTTTCGAATGCCCTTACCGAAATCCCTTCAGTGCGGTACTAGAATTAGAGCTCTCTGTAGCACTGAGTTCTAACAAATACTAAAGGTTCATTTAGCGATGACACCTGACACCTCAAGCACAGTGGACTGGTGCTCGGCCTGTCGGTTATTTACCGCGGTCAGGAATCCTATGGGCCTTGCCCATCTCCCCCAAGGTAGTGTGTCCCGTTGACTAGATCAATTTGGCCCCTTCAACCGGACAATCTTGCTAGTAAGGTGACTCTCCACATGTCCTTCGCCCAACTCCTGGCCCCAAAATAGAAGTTGTTGGCCCACCAGCCTAAGATCCTAGTATGTTCTGTTGACAAGCCTAAACGACGACTGCTAGCGGTGTTGCCGGGGATGCGGTGGTCCCCTGTAGGAAACCCTCTACTGAGGAACCTATCGTCAAGGTGTCATGAAAAAGGGTCCTATAGACATATCTTGATACCAATAGGTTTGTTTTGGATGATGTCTGATGCTGCTGCGCACTAGATGTTGGCATTCCAGACGGTCTTGTAGGAGTCCTTTCTGGATTCCCGCGGTCAAATATTCCTTATCTAAGAGGCCTATTGGACTGCATCATGCAAAGTCCAAGGCATTTGGATCCTCACCTTCCCATGAAATATGGAGTTAAGGCCTGTCACGAACTTGTTGATCTCCAACATTTTCGTGTTTAGATGCGGGGCATATCGAAGTATCTCCATAAATCTAATCTCATAATCCAACACCATACGACCACCCTGTCATAAGGCGCTCAATGGATTACTCTAAAAATTACTCCTCCTGGAACCGTTCCTTGAACCATTCCCCTAAAATGGCTTCGACGACCATGTTTAGTTGAGGTAGGAGTGTCTTCCTCCATAGAAGACCACTCCCCTTTAGCTGAAGATTGCCTATGTGGATCTTCGTGCTGGTGATCGAAATCATGAAGCACATTGCCTAGCTCTCCAGCCATGCCTCGACGACTGAGCCTTCCATGGCACTCGTAAACTCGGGAACTTAACCCTCTCGATTTTTTTGTGAAAGCTACTAGTATTGGCTAGGGCTCGTTGTGGACCCTCAGGGGTACAGGCACCCTGGCCTTATCTCAGTACAGATGGTTAGTCAAGGCCTCTCACAATTCCCTGGAAGGACCCTGTCAGACCCAACACATCCCGCACAACAATCTTCTCATGCTAAAGACTTGTTCTTCTCCTTGGGGGTTGGACCCCTCTGGTGCGGGTGCTACTAGAGGCATCGCGCCTCCTCCCCTGGCACCACGTCTTGAATCTCTATGATGCCCTCTAATCATGATTACTGCAAGGATAGGTTAATAATTCAATTAGCGCTGAGTATAATTCAAGGGATTAATTCAGTGGAAGACGTGGCTATCCACAGTCGCAGGCTTGAACCTGCTCTAATACAATATGTAACGGCCCCACCATTATGACAACACGCGTCAAATAACAGACAATTGTTTTTTCTTTTGCGTTAGAAAATACTCATCACACTTAAAGGCAACCTCATCAACACATCGTTCACATAGATTAGCATAAAGATTTAATGCATTGATAATCTATGTAATGGCCCCGCCATTATGACAACATGCGTCAAATAACAAACACAATTTTTTTTTCTTTTGCGTTAGAAATTACTCATCACACTTAAAGGAAACCTCATCAGCACATCGTTCACATAGATTAGTGGAACGATTTAATGCATTGATAATCATCACGACACAAATGTCGACACATCAACATCGTCACGAACCTCGACCTGCATAACGATGTATTAACACATAACGACGCATAACAATATAGATCTATAAACATTTAACTCATCTCGTAAGGATCATCATCAGATAATGCCAAGAATACATAAGATAACATAACAAATCAAGGATCATAAAGATAAACACAAGAATCACAAATATATTGTATTAAATCCAAGGTGCCAACATTTAACAACTATTTTCGAGGCACAAGAGGTAAATAACCAACATCCAATCATTATATTGACTTTTCAATGCGCGCGATAAGTAGATGGCCCAACAATAATTCATACTTCAAATTAATTAAATGCACACTAGAAGCCAAATTCTAATCCAATCCGACACATCCTAAATCATGGGTGCAAGATAAACTAGTTATTAAAATAACACACATTAACTAATTTAATGGCGCAAGTATAAGTGTTAGATATGCATACAATTCATATATAAATTATTATGCACGAGAAGTCTAATGTCTATATCAAGCGCAAGGACTAAGGTCCACCAAGGTTTCAATCAACAATGATTATTGTGCACGTGCGTAATCTAAGCAATTTACACAATCAATAACTCATCTATATTTAAAGGTGCAAGAGTGAGCAAAAACATAACCCAATCCCCTGTAAATTGTACACACACAACATTTGAATTTCGCCTTTAGTACTAACCCTCTCTCTTAAACAATCTCCTCAATACCAACATATCATACCCAGATTGTGCTAACACCTTATAAGGTAAGGGAAATTCTTACACACATCTATGGTAAAATATCATCCATCAGTGACATCCATCATCGTTAATAACTAAAATTTTTAGTCTCGGGCATACATCTAAATAGTGGAGATTTAAGGACATAAAAGCATTGATCCCCTTCAACAATTGAATGACCTTGTTCCAAGGTAAGGAGGGTGGAATAAAATATTTTTACCAACTAGTTTCAAAAGGTGAAAAGTAACTATTTTCATAGAAATACCTGGAGTAAGTTGATGGAAAAAGGTTTAATGGGGAAAGATCCTTGAAAGGTAAACTAGTCCAGGAAGAGTATCTAGCCAGGGAAGATTCCCCTTCTCAAGGCCAAATAAGTAGTGATATTCTCATCGGAAAATTTGGTTCAAGCTCACCTCCCGCTAGAGGTTAAGGTAGTTCGGTAGCTAAGACTTGTAATGTAGATATTCTATTTAAAAAATATAAAAAGGGAAAATCATTGTCAGAACGTTAGGATGTGGAGACCTCTGGCTTGGGGTAAAGATTGGGTGTCTCAACAAAGACAAGGACATTGGCCACCCCAACAGATGGCGAGGGCCAGAACCAGATGTAGAAGGGAAATATCGTAATTTGGCCATTGTTGCAACTCAACACTCTAAATTTAGAATGCCATTTATGTAATAGATAAAATCCCACTACTTGGATATAAAGGAGTATGGAGTGAATTGAATTAGTTAACCAAGTTCATAAATAAAGTAGTGGAGGTATAAGTTAATTAATAAATACTGAAATCTTGGTTTGATTACGTGTTATTGGGATACAAAGATTTTATTAACCAGGGTATATATAAAAATAAGAGGCATGATTATGTTGGAACTAAATCTCTAAATAAATCTACACATATCTTAACAATAATGAATAATATACAATTATTATTTTATTTGGCCGGAAATCTTAAAATTAAGAAAAGGCAAAAATAGTACTACACTAGCACAACCACATAGTTGTGGCTGATCAATGCCGAAAGGCTGATAAGATGAAAAGAATCCTTAATATTTTAAGATGAAAAGAATCCTTAATCTTTATAATAGCTAGGAAGTTAATGATTGAAATCACAACCATTTATTTTGTGTGACTACTAAGAATATTCCAGCCATATTTAATTCTGTCCTTAAAAAACTTATTAAGCACTAAACCCCTATTAAATCTGCCCATTATCAATAGGTGTATGCCTTTCGACGTAACAAGGGAGGGCAGCGATGAATACTGAAGACTACCATTGGAATGGTAGTGACCCAATCCGATTTCTCAGCACAGGGATCTCAGAATTAGCATTTTGACAGTGGCCGAAGAATCAGCGTCTGACCCCGAGAATCTAAACGCAGTGACTGACCCAAAAAGCTCCCAGTTCAGCAGACATCAAGGGTTACCACAATGCCTACCGATGAGAGATTTAGCTTAGCAAGGAGCAGCACGGGAAATAAATGTTTTACACTGTTTAACTCGGTATCTATATACCAGTGAATAAACAGGAGTCATCTGGTTCAGTTTTAAAGGTTTCCATGCCCCTCCCCTCTCCAAGGTACGAAGTCTGCGAAGCGATAATGACAGGCGTAACTGTCACACAGGTTTGGTCGCACAGCGCAGAAGGCTGAAAGTCTTGGACCAAGTGTTACTTATTAGGAGCTGGGAAGAGAGGGGTAGGTCGTCGCCTAACTCCCCGCTAGTAAGGGATCTCCCATTCCCCAGGCCGCTCGACGCAGATGATTCGTGCAAAGGCATTTACCCGATCATTCAATCGACAAAGCTTGGTGGGCGGAGATGTGGTTGGTGCCCACACACCCTTATTAAGTTCTCAGACCAGGGATCCAGAGAGAAGGGTCGCAGGTGGAAGAGACCTCGCGTTTGACTAGGAGTTTGTAACCACCAGATGCAAAGGACGCAAAGGCGTAGCACTGCGGGTTAGCTGTAGAATTTCGCCTCCATTATTCTGAAGGAAGGAGGGACAATAAGAAACCTAACGCAAGCACCACTACAACTATTTATTTAATCCATATCCACTAAATTCCACGGGAAGGTAAAACTTCCAGCGTGATATATTACCAGCTACAATAGTAAGTTATTGTAAAAAGGTTGCTGTGTTTACCACACCTGTGATTTCCAAGTGGATATCGCTCAAAAAACTATATTCTTTCAAGAAGGGAAGGGCGATAGTAAATACTTCGACAAGATAGGAAAAGGATAATGTTTCTGGTACAAATATAAAAATTTAAAGCTTATTACCATTAAGATCTTCAATAGGAATGTCGCATGATACATATACATGAAATGTAAATCTTAATACCATTAAAATAATCAACAGGATAATCACATTGATGCATATGTGAATGTAAAGCTTACTACAATAAAATCTTCATCATGAATATTGTAGCTATGCAAGTATAAAGTAAATCTTGCTACAAATAAGATCTTCAACATGAATATTGCAGCTATACATGTATAAAACGTAAAACTTACTACAATTATAATATTCGACATGAATATCACAACTATACATGTAAAAGGTGAATATTACTACAAACAAAATCTTCAACATGAACATTACATCTATACATGTATAAAATGTAAACCTTACTACAATAAAATCTTCAACAGAAATACCGTAGCCGACGATTCTGAACTCAGAGCTTTTCCTCGACGGTTGGCGTTTCTCCCGTCCTTCCACTTTATAATCGTGAAGACCTCACCGGTACCTCCCAGCCAACGCTAGGGGTAATATTCTTCCCCCTCAGCCCCCCGAGCCACAAAGGGGCCACAGACATAGACCAGAGAAAAGATAGTTCCCAACTCACCTCACAAGGTTGAGCTACCACTCGTTACCCGAGCTGGGTATCGCAACTCCCACAAGAGAAATTCAGTCAAGATAAAATTCCGACAGCATAACCTTACGCAAACCAGACGTGATCCATACTCCTCCTACGCCGTCCTTTTTATAGAGTTTTCAAGTGATTAGTTTCCCAAGCCCTCATTAGATTCCTTTTTAATTTATTTAATTAGGAAAAACCTCCCCCATACACATGTCACTCAATCCCCTAGTTGCGCCAGAAAATCAATTTATTAATTAATTAAATTTGCCTATTTCCCTCACCCACCTAAAAACGCTTGTTGGTGTCCCATTATTCCCTTACAATTCTTAAATAACTTACGCCTTACTTAAATCGTAGTTGAGTTCATAAATAGAAAGTTCCAAATGCTAGATTCCTTACTAAGTTAGACATTTCCCTATTTCTTTAAGTTTTCCCTTTTCTTTAAGTTTCCCTTTTTCTTTAAGTTTCTCCCTTTTCTTTAAGTTTCTCTTTTTCTTTAAGTTTCCCCCTTTTTAACTAAGTTCAGAATTAACAAGTTTATACAAATTACCCCATTTTTATAATTAAATATTCATTAAAATTTTTTGCTTTAATTAATAAAGCTTAAATTTTCTTTACCCCTTCTTGTTATATGTCTAAATAGTTATTTTTTTTTTGTTCAGAGGTTTTACTTAGACCTAGATTTTAAATTCACCAGGCTTGGCAACAATTCTTAAGGGAATTTTTTTTATTAAACTTTACTTATCACAACATTCATTTTAAGGTCGACCAGGTCCTAAATAAGCATAGTTTTCTAGGCACTAGGTTTATTAACTTACCATAGTTAAAATCGTGACATGCCCTTCAGGACGCACTACATGCTCCATGGGTGCCACTTGCCTCTTTCCGTTTTATTCACGCGATGTGCCCTTCAAGACGCACTACATGCTCCAAGGGTGCCACTCGCCTCTTGACTGAATTTCGTAGACATCAAACCCCTGGAGTCAATACTCCGTCAGGTGATCTTATGGGAGACTAAGGGCCTCTAAGGAATAAGGACCCTGCCTTATTGCAGGCCCCTTAGAATCATCATGAGCGACTGCCACAATCTTCCCTCACGACATCGTGGGTCTTCTCGAACTAGGTAATCGTTAACCTATAGTTTGAGCCACAACGAGAGTGCTAGTAGGTTGTGGCAGGGTTTCTTCCACACCTCTCCCTCTATGTCTCTAGTTGTCGTGCGTGAACCCTCTACTCCAAATGTGAGTCTGATTAGCAAGCTATCGTCAGCCTGCATCCATCAACGAAACATGTCAACGATCACAATCAACATCCTAATATCTAGTCATATGCCACATATATAATATCAAAACATTCAAACCATAACTGTCCGCTCCCTGACTCGATCCAGAGTCTAAGGAGATCCTTCGATGCCATCGACATCCTCAAATGTCTAGAGTTTTGCACACTCAGGAAAACTAGTCAATAACACCTGTCGATAAAATTATCGTAAAATAACAAATCATCAATCCACAAACATCATCATGCTCCATAATCAAATCAGTCAATCATATAGTGAATCGGATCACTTGCACACAAGTTTCCACAAGAATAACTCACATCGAGTGTGCTCAAGAGTGGGATGTTACACAATCAGAGAATGGGAGGTAAACTGACATCCACAGTTGTAGTGGAGAAGAAGAAGAAGCCATGATTGTATGTAGCAACAATACAAATATGTATTTTCCTTTTAAATGTGTTTGCATATGTTTGACAACCTAGACACTGTAGATTTTTTTTGTTTTTTTGCTTTCACTCTATTGTCCAATATTATTCATGTAAGTCATTTGCCTCGAATAGATAGGGAATATTTGTGGTATTAGAGTATGGGAATATCAATTGAATTTATGTTAAATTTTAAGTTATATTGTGTTTGCTCTTTAATGGTGGTATTGGAGTAGTGTTTTTTGAGAGGTTTTTGGATGAGTTGAGTGGTTTTGCATTGGAATTGTGTGGTGGGTTTGATGATTGGTTTCATGTTGGAATTTAAGAGGAAATAGAAATTCACCGTTTGGAACTGTAGAATTAAGGATTAATGTATAAATTTGATTGAAATTGTAATATTTTATTTAACACACACACACACACACACACATATATTTTATGCTGGGGGAATCGACAACTCACGGTTTTCGTACTCGCGTGACATGTGGTCGATTCCCGTTCACTACCACTATACCCCCAGGTGCGCCACACACCCCGCAAGCATGGAACACAGAGAAATCGAGGTGAGAATCGAACTTGAGACCTCCTTTACATATTTCCTTCCATTTACATGACACTTGCCAATCGGCCTACACCCCTGTGGGCTAAAAATTTGAAGGACATGGGGGTGGGATTTGATCCACTTATGTGTGCATGGGTCATGAAAAAATTTAACATAGTATCTCTGGGTGCAACCACACGTTCGATCACTTCCTCAAGGTGCCCCCATGGCTCCAAGTAAATCCCTCACGAGAAATTGAACCTTGCCCAATAGTGAAAAACTCCTCACTTTCCACCATTTAATCCAACCCCTTTGGGCCCTAAATTTGAAGGACACGGGGGTGGGATTTGATCCACTTATGTGTGCACAGGTCACGATACCTTTTAATATAGTATCTCTGGGTGCAACCACACGTTCGATCACTACCTCAAGGCACCCCCATGGCTCCAGGTAAATCCGTCACAAGAATTGAACCTTGTCCAATAGTGAAAAAATCCTCGCTTTCCACCATTGGATCCAACCCCTTTGGGATTTAACACATTTTTAAAATGAAATGTCTAGCTAATTTATTGTTTTCAATTGAAATGCATTTTTTTTGGAGTTTTTTATTATGAAAGAATTGCATGAATATCTAACCTTCTCACTGAAATTACAACCCACCCTTCAAATTTGATCATTGCACACAATGAGCTCCCAAAACTATAGTAACCAGTCTCCTCTCCTGTGGGAAGCACATGGGCGATCAATGAATAAATGAAGAAGTACAACGAGTGCTTCCAGGTAGGTGTCCTACCTTGACCAAGGATGGACCACTCACAATGTTATCCATGTCAAATCAATACAACCACTATAGTCAAGGTGAGAAATATCCACCGTGCTACATGCAGGTGGTGTATAGGCAGTGGTATCTGAATTGTTATTTAAATCCGATGCCCTATACCCCACCCACTGCAGCAATGCTACTTAGCATGGTGTATATTAGGGCTACAATAATGCTACTTAGCAGGGTGTATATTTTCCACCCCATAGTCCAGTGGATTGGATGGGTAACATGAAGTCCTATCGGAGCATACACTTTCTTTAAGAAAAACGCTTAACGATTGTAGTAGGGTGGATATTGGTCGCCCTATAGTCTAGTGGATATGGACGAGTAAGAGGAAGTCCTACCACACCATACAATTCTTAAATAAAAATGCTTTACGATGCATTTTTAATGATACATGGATTTCAATATTATAGGTAGAGTTACTAAGTGGCTCCACCGCAGTGACTCAAGTTTCTTCCAAGATATCATTGTTTAAGTATTTATATGAATCTTGTTGTCAGTGTGACTCGTCTTCGTCTTTGTATTATTCCTTTACTTTGTTGTCTGTCCATGTTTTCTTTATTGTTAGTCCATTCGTGAATTTAACAGTTGAACTCCAGGGGTCCATATGGTATGACCACCTCCTTTAAGCAATTAAATATCCACCGAGAAATATGAGAAATATTTCGTTGACGAATAAAAATATTGGTTCTACGTTGCCTCTAAAACCTTTCCATGTGGTAGAATCTTCAACTCTTGGATTGATCTCAGAATATTTTTGTGGGGAGCCTTTAGGACTTTATCTAAGAGCTCGCGCAGACCTGGAGAACTTGGATCTCTCAATTAACAATTTCTCTGGTTCGATTCCTATAGGCATTGGGAAAATTCCAAGGCGTCAAGTACTAAACCTAGCCAATAATATTCTAAACGAGACAATCCCAACATTTCTGGGAAATCTCAACAATTTGCAGTAGTTATTTCTTGCATACAATCCCTTTGCTCTGGGTGTGATTCCTCCAGAGTTAGTAAAGCTAGCAAAGTTGTAGAATATATGGGTTCCTTATTGTAATTTGGTGGGTGAAATTATGGATTCTATTGGCAATCTATTGGCTTTGAAAAACCTAGATCTGTCCTGGAATCAACTCTCAGGAATTATTCTAGAGAGTACCACAAAGTTGAATCAAATAGTGCAAATTGAGCTCTATCATAACAATGTAACAGGAAGGATTCCTGAGAATTGGACTAATAATATTTCTCTTAGAAGGTTTGATGCCTCAACAAATATGATCAACAAGAGAATTCTTGAGAAACTGGTAAGCTTGCCACTTTCGTCCTTGAACCTGTTCGAGAACAATTTTGTAGGAAACATCCCAGAGGCTATTAGATATTTTCCAAATTTGTCTGAGCTCAAGCTGTTTGTTGATCTTGAGATTTATTACAGGCTCACACAACAATGTCAGGCATCCAAATTAATGATATTTTCTTTCAGAATGTCTTTCTACCTTCAATTTAGAATAAGACTTCAATATTCTAATAATTTAGAAACACAGAGGCAATATATCTTCCTTTGAAATTTTATCAATAATCAAGAGATGGAAAGAAGAATTATAGAAAACAAAATTTGACAAACAAAGCAAGGTATCCAATTATGATAAATATTACCTTATTTGCAATAGCAGAAATATGTATGTTTAGAATATGAATAAAGATGAGAACAACTATACAGATACAGGTCTTGTTCCACTCACAACAAAACAAAGGAAAATCTATACCTGAATAGACATCTAATTAAGTGAACTGCAGTAGATGTATTACTAAATTGCGGTCATTCATTCTTTAAACACCATAGCATGAAAATGATGAATTATGATAATGAAGTGGAAACACATAGGAAAAACATAACTTAAAGAAATGAGAAGTAGAATATTTGTCTTCCTGTAGAAATTTCTATTAGAAAGTCTCTCTTTATAGTAGGCGAAGAATCCCTTTTCATATCTCAAATGTATTTATTTATAAAATTTAGTCTTAACCAAAATCGGTTAGACTTCCACACTTCCAGATCCTAAAATAAAAGAAAATTTTCTAAATACTAGACTAACATTAAACTGAATATTACAAAAGATTTGAACATTTGTCATTCTTATGGAAACCTCATCGCTTGCTGGCTGTTTGAAGGATTATCTCTTCATTTTTTGCTCGTAGATGCAACTTCCTTCTGTTGATCCTTGTATTGAGTGTGCAAATTTAATAATGCAACTACGAACTTAGGAGGCTCTGTATTAACACTTAACTCAAATTTTAAATCCTTTCTATGTACCAATAGTAAATTATTTTGAACTCTAATTGTAGCTTGCTGAGTGATTTGACACTGTAAATTGTGCTTAACCAATAAATGGTTTAAAATCTACAAGTTAAATTGAGTCATTTTTTGAATGTCATATTAATCCTTTTCTCTGCTTTTCTTCAAATCTTCTCTCTTTTCATTTACATTAAGAGTCCCAATTATTGAATAAACATCACCAAGGTCAATCTCATCCATTTCTACATCTACAACCGGTAGAGAATTTAAACATGTTTCTTTGGATTCTTTGGCCAGTCCTTTACTTTCTTCCAGGTTATTTTCCCAAGTCTTTATTTCCATTTCATGCTTTAACTGTTCAAATTCTGTAAACTGAGAAATTCCTGGTACATTTAAACTTTGATTCCACATCATCAATTCCTGAAACTTAGATATTATATTGACCAAATATTTTTCTTTATCAACAATGATTTGTAATGAATCATTGATGATAAGATATTGTTTTTGAATACTTTCAAATCTTTCACAAAAACTATCCTGGGCTAACTGTAATCCATCATTGACCTCCAGGTCCCGTTTCTTAAAAGAAGGAATATCAACAGTTTCATTTTCAACCTTTTTGATCTGCTCTTTTAAATGAAGTAATAATGCATCTTTTCGAGACAGCATTTTTCAACATTTGTTGATCTTGAAGAATTGTTCTTAATTTTTCTTCCAGTTGTTTGATCTGTTATTCATAATTTTTTTCTGACCTGAACTAGTTTAGAATTAACTCATTCCCTAGTAATTACTTCTGTTTGTTTCAAATCGTTTTGCAGCTGCTCAATTAAAAGATATTTTTGATCAATAGTTTCTCTTAAATTGTCCACTGACCACAAGTTTGTTGTTGCAAAAGCTCCCAAAGAATCAACTACCTTCTTTGCAAATTCAGGGCCACTCTGTCCCTGACCATCAAATATCATTCTCTGCCTTTTTGTGATTACACCTCCTTTCTTGTGAATCTCTCTCTGCACAATAGATTTCCTCTTCTTGTTGAAAATGAAGTTTGATGAAGGCATTTCTTCTGGCTCGATGGGTGTAATATATTCAACATTTACTACCTCTGTACCATGTATCTCGAAGCTTGATGAAAGAGGAGTTAAGGATGAAATGGGGGATGTACGTGCAGTAGATTCCCCTTGAGTAGTAATATGCTTTAAATGAGTTTCAATGTTTGAAGTAATCTGAGGAAAAACATGTCCATGCTTCATAAAAGCTTCAAACATTGCCAATGTTTCTTGTAAGGTCTTACCTGGTAGAGTTGGTTCCTTCACTATTGCATCTTTTGATGATGTCTCTTGTGTTTTATCAACTTCTTTGGTTTTGACCTGAGGTAAATCCTGTTGCTTGGGATTAGATGATGGTAGCACTTCTCAAGTTGGATTACCATTATGGGTAAGAATTTGCTCTACTTGTAAAATCTTTGGCAGACAACTTCTCCTGTGCTTTTGAAAATTAAGAAAATCTTATTTTTCTCTTTCAGGAAGATTCTGGATCCTGGATAGAACTTCATCATATAACTTTGCTCCTTTGAAAATATCATCAAGTGGAGAGTCTTCATGAGAGTACTTTTTCATGCCAAACTGAGCCAAATGATTTTCAACCACCTTATGTGGATCATGTCTTTTGATTTCAATAGAAGATAATGCAATATCTTCTAAGGCTAAAGCTTCAACCCCGGCATGTACAAAACCTAACAAGGAATATTCATCAACTTGTATGGTGTAAATTGGCCATACCCTCTTCTGTGATGCCTTCAATTCTTTAGTTATGCCCGTAGAAATTGTTTGGTATGCCACTTCCCTGCAAATGAGTCTATCTGGAAAATAATTTGGTAAAGCATGAGGACATGCGAAACAACCATTAATGATGATATAAGAAAAACTCTCCTCGATATACCAATATGCAATTGTACCTAAATTTCCCATGATTTTCTCAAAGATCCTGGGAGGAGGGTTTCCATATAGAGCTCCATGAATCAAGATGATAACATTATGGCAAATTTCATAAAAATTATCTTTTGCATTTTCCTCCCACAATTTAGAATGATAGATGTGTATTGGCTCAAATTTTTTCGGAGTCCAACTCCAATTCATCAAAGGGAAAGGGGTTTTGTAGCATATAGAATCCATAATATATGCTGACATATAAAAATGAGTTGGTTCACCTTTAGACCTTTGGCTTGTATAAAACCCTATTTGTTTGACCAAGTTATCAGAAAACAACTTTCCCCAATTAAAAGTGAAACCTTCTGCAACTTCATGAATAATAGGGACCCAATCTACTGTGAAATGGCTTTTTTTTCTATACAATCTACAAAGAATCATAGCTATGTACATAATATGTGCATCACAAGAAGTTGTAGAATATATACCATGATTGTCTGCTTTAAATTTGTTTTCATTTCCCCACCAAGTTTTAACTATATCATGGATGCTTTTGTCATAATCTATACATTCCTCTTTCTCAAACTTCTTCACAAATTCTGCATTGTAAACATATTTGGGATTACTAGACAATTTCTACATTACTTGGATATCTATAGGTTGAAACGAGATGATAATAGTCCTTTGATAGTTGTAGATGGTTCTGGTTGGTATATCCACATGCTCCAGAGCCTAGTGTATCATGTCTGTGTAGGGAAGTAACTTTGGTCATGCTACAACCTTATGTAATTCTGACTTGGTGACCTCTTTGAGCTTGTTTATATTTAGAACATCTTCCTACTTGCTCCCATCATCATAAACTGTGGATGTATCTTCCTCGAGAATTTCATAAACCTGCGCCCAGGATTTGATGCTTCCTGTTAAATGAGCAGTAGTATCTGAATACAGATCATAATTTGGGTTTGTCTCTTCTGCAGACTGGTCTTGGACCTACTTTTTTTCTGCCCTGTGAGGTGCCATGACTTCTCGTTGACAATATTTTCTCCTGCAAGAAAAAATAATTCTTGTGAATGCGAATGTAGAGACGAGGTAGAGTTCTGAATACAAATACAGAGAAGAGGTGGAATTCAAATCTTTTATCAAATCATAATTAAACACGCCATACTACATTTAATATTTCTTATTTGAACACCAGGGTCATAATGCTACAAGCTGATAAATTTAATACCCAACGACAACAAACTTTACATGAATAGCTTACCCTAATCATGCTTAATTATTGTTAATAATCCGGATTAGCGAGAATAAGTACTCCAACACTTCAGGAATTTAGGGCTATTGAATAGTGAATGTTAAAATCCCGAAGGCCAGAGTCACGGAGTGATTAGTTATCCTTAATCAAGATTTATTAATCATTACTTATCCTTTAATCTCCAACACTTTGACACTTCTTCGATTCTTTGATAATATTATATCCTGGAGAACAGTCTCCCAGAGTGACGTGGCAGGATGATGTCACATATGATGACGTGCCGTAAAAATATGCGTGACACATGTCATCCTGACATGTGCAAATTACATGTCTGAAAATTACTAAAATAAGTGCCACGTTTCTCCACGTGTAATGAATGTCATGTGACATAGGATACGTCAGCTGAGTATTTACCTTATGATGTGTGTTTTGTAACTTTGGGGCTTCAGAGTTTCGTAACTTTGAGACTAAAAAGTTTCAATAAAAAAGGAGTTTGAAATCCCGAAGCATAAATTCCCGAATAAAAAATTCAAGGGGCAGGATATAACATTGCACTGACTTCGAGCTTCTGGAATTTAGGGATTTAGGATAACTAGAAACAAAATCTTCAAATAACGTCGAAGGACGAAATCTCTGAGTGGAACCACGAACAAGAACACTGCATGAATTAAACATTGCACATATATGTATCCCCAAAATCCCATGAATCATTGATATTAATATGCGTTAGGATTTGACGATTTAGAATGGATCTGCCCTGTCGAAACACAAACAACGAATTTTATTAGTGTATAAAATAGTAATTTTAAGTCGAAAATTTATTGATTAATCGACAAAATCAGGAACAATTTTAAGAAACGATTCAAAATTTGAATCTTTATTTCATATTTTGACTTATGTTCTAACAATGTTTACGAATAACTTGACCGATAGCTTTTTTTTTCCATGGAAAAAATTATCTCAATTTTATATGGTGTATAAAATCATTTACAAAGTCGATGCCTCAGTCAGCGGACTATTTGCAGTCAGACAGTCAAAACACCATGACCGATTCAACCATAGCGAATCAAAACCAAAGCGGTGATCTGTAGTTGTACAAGGATCTCTGTTGGACGGGCAGTCCATACAGACAAAGAAAAAAACGAAGCAGATGACCGATAAAGCAGTGCTATCCCAAAGAAAAAGCAAACAGCTCACCGATGCAGAGCTATCAGTGAGCAAGACCACCGATGACAGCTGATCAATGAAGAAGAAAAACTTCAGCCAATGGAATACGGCCATTACAGTAAGAGGAAAGGGAGTACAAATCGAAAGTAGATGTCTAGATCACATCAGAAAATGCATAAATGGGTGATCGGACTCACGATCCCCTTATCACTGTGGAAGATAGAGAGTCTTCCAATTTCCTCCCTTAACGCCTTCTTCGAAAGAGCATCGGCCTCCCTGTTGTAGACTCGGGGAACATGCTGAAATCTAAGATAAGGGAGGCCATTTGCGAGAGCCAGAGTCTTTTGTTTCCATGATTCAACGTTGATCGCATGAAGATGGGATTTTTTCGAGATCCAATCAATGATGA
>ML797059.1:34381-48104 GCA_009831015.1 Picea engelmannii
ATTCGCCGGAGAGTGTTGATGATCCTTAGAGGAAGCCTTTCCAGTGACATCCAGTAAACTGCCAATCCTTCTAAAACAGATTTTACCAGGATGAGACGGCCTCCAAGTGAAAGCCATTTATGGCACCAGCCTCCTATTTTTCTTTCATAAAGCTTTATAAGCCACTGCCAATCTGCTGGAGAAGAGGCACCAATCTTCAGCTGAAAACCGAGATAACTCAAACCTGCATTAAGATCAACAAAATTGTAAGGAAAGAGCTGTTTGTAAGATTGTAGTTCCTGCTCCGAGAGTCCCCAGTGATGGACAGAAGATTTTGAGAGATTTATAACAAGACCAGAAACCAAACTAAAGCGAGATAGCAGATCCTGAATAACCGACCACTCTGTAAGGTCAGCTTTAGTCATAAGAAGGAGATCGTCGACAAACATTAGATGGAGGATCCTAATGAATTTAGTAACGATGACGCCAGAAATTTTGTGTTCAGAGAAGCTTTTTTTGAGAAGGATGCTGAGAGTATCCATGATTAATATGAAGAGATAAGGGGAGAGGGGACAGCCCTGTCGGAGGCCCCTCTCACTTTTAAAGAAACTCGTGGGTTCTCCATTGATGATAACAGCGAAATTGGCACTAGTAACACATGCCAGGATCCAATTAGTCAACTTTATACCGAAGCCCACCGCATGTAGCACCATCCTAAGAAATCCCCAGTCAATGCTGTCAAAGGCTTTGTTGATGTCGAGCTTCATTATCAACGCTTTTTGATTCTTCTGCTTTATACTGTGGATACACTCGTGGGCGGTTCCGATAGCTTCCTGTATTCTTCTGCCTTTTAAGAAGCCGAGCTGCTCAGCCGATAAACTCCTGCCAAGAAAGGGCTTAATCCTGTTTGAAATTATTTTTGAAATTAGCTTGTATATGAGATTACAGAGGGATATCGGGCGAAAATCATTGAAGGAAAGTGGATTAGAGGTTTTCGGGATCAGGACCAGGAAAGTTGCATTAAGACAACCAGAGATTTTGCCCCTAATCCGAGAGTCTTCCACCATCCGAAGAAGATCCTCACCGACAAGGTCAAAGAAGAAAATAAAGAATTCGGAAGTCCAGCCATCCGGCCCCGGACTTCGCTCTCTTTTGAAGTGAAACAGGACGTCTTTTATTTCAGCAAGTGAAATAGGTTCATAAAGCTTGGATGCTTCAGCAGTGGAAATAAAATGGGGGAAGAGACCAGCAGTCTCTGCTTTTTCATGAAGAAATTGGTCGCTGGCGACTTTGAAGAGATTTTTGAAGTGAAAGATAGCTTCGGACTTTATCTCTTCTTGTCCCCGAATGGTCCCAATTCCAGATCTGTTGCTATTAATAGTCCAAATTGATTTTTTACTCCTATTGTAACTGGCCGTTTTGTGAAAAAACCTGGTATTGGAGTCCCCACTATGTAACCAAGTCGCCCGGCTGCGAAGCCTCCAGGCTTCTTCCTCCTGCCTCAGGATGTACGCTCTGTCTTTTTCTAGCTCTGATAGTCTAGCTGAATCGACCACTGAAAGAGGAGCTAAAGAGGAAGAATTGAGGATTGCAGAGATCTCCGTCTCAAGACTCAATAAACGGGCCTTTTCCTCCTGTTTTGTTACCAAAAACCACTTGACCGATAGCTTGCCTTCGAAATTGGGCAGTTTTTCTGGCCTACAAATACTAGATATTGCAGGAAATATTCGCTTTGAATCCATATGCTACTGCCGATCATTTTATTAAGTATATTATAATAATAGCAGTGAATGTATATTTATTTATTTAGGATATTGAAATATAGATACAAGTTATATACCGTAAACATTAATATAGTTTAAAGTTATTAGGCTATCCCTTATCATAAACTGGCCATCGATATGCTATGGATTCAAGTGTTATATAGTTATGCTCCACTATATGAGGAAACATATATACATTTTTTAAACATGATCAAAATTTTATTATAATTTAAATTTTGTGTACAATAAAACAAGTCGTAACCAATGTACTGCTGAGAAATATAATAGGTTGTGTATGTATAGACATTGTGTATGTATGGACATGTTTAGTCACATTGACTTACTTCTATTCTATTTTACCAACCCCTAATTCCTCGAAGTTCTTTTAACAAAACATGCTTTTATAACCAATATTTCTAGACTAAAAAGATTTAAAAGTCTTTCGTTTTGGATTACGTGAATCATTTACCTAATTGGGCTCTCTTGTACAATCTCCCTTGTACTTTAGGAATATGATTTTTTATCCTCCATGCAATTATAAATCATATTTATTGTAATCAACCTAAAATAGTTGAAATCATCAAATTTGAAAGATTATTTTTTTTTCAAATTCCATCTATCATACCAAATGAGATCGAGAGCACAAAAAACTAAAAAAAATGGAGATACTGTTTGAGTAAATCTTGATCAAATTTATAATGACATTTTCGATTATAAGAAAAATCATTTCAACCTAATAAAAAAGGTGAATACAAATATTGGAGGAATGTAACTCAATATTTTTTTTTTAAATTTCTTCAAAAACAATAAAACTTTAGTAATGGATTAATTTTAAAACTTTAATAATGGATTAAATATGTCACTTAAATGCCTTGCATACTGAATTAAATATTGGAGTATGAAAACATACATGAAGACAAAGAAAAAAGTCATACCAAACTCAAGTTCGGTGAATGATCTAAAATGCTTGTGGTTTATTTATCCAAAACAAAAATATACCGTAGTTAAAATTTTATCATACTACTTATGTAATTAGTATACTCTAACAATATATTTATTATAAGTTTAATAATTCCGCTATGACACAACTAGATGGATCTGTTCATGTTTATATAGAAGTGGCTCCATTTAACTATTAATTTGATAGTTCCTGACACTATCTCAATCATTGATGGATCTGAGTCTGGCCAACAAAAAAATATCTAACTATTTGATTTTATTGCAAGAAACATAAAGTCTTAATAATTAACGGAATGCATAAATAAACTTTTTTTTTTAATGTATGAACTTAAACATAATTGTAACGACCCCGATCGTTACGACACAAAAGCGACGCACAACATGATTTTTGTTTTCTTTTTTCTTGTTTTTGGGAGCATTAGGAAAATAATGTCCACAATAAAATCAAAGAAACACAACTAGACAACATCAAAATGAATGGATTATACGTGACACATCGTTGCAGTCAATCAAGTTGCAACTAGCACATCCATGATTTAGTAACGACATAAAATCAACCGTCATCATAAATGAACAACGACGCAAGGTAAAATCATCACCCTCTACTCATCACTAATATAAATAACAATGAAATCAATGCGTCAATGAAGTATAGCGACACATAAACATAAAAGGAATAGCAGATTAACACATCAATGATAATCAAGGGAAATAGTATTCTTTCAACAGTCAAACATCAAATAAATTTCCACGGTGCAAGAGAATTTAATGACTTAATGACGACAACGTGGCCCCTTCACCACCCGCAGGTCGGAAGGTCCACGCGCACACACAGGATATTCTCTTCCCTCGGCTCCAAAGAACACTAACCGGTCCTTCTATTTCCCTATTGGGAAATCTGCACCCACAGATCTCTTCGTGTGATCCCCCTTTCTTGACTTATCGGGGAACTAGAACTCGCGACTTTGCGAGTTCAAAGGCCAGTGGTCGGGTGTTGGTCTTACAAATTCCCAAACGCTGATACAAATCCACGCTGACCTCGCCCTTCTCCTATCGTGACTTCTCCTATCGTGATTTCGCTACATGCGATATCAATCACTCGGTTCTCCGACTCCCGAGTCCCGCTGTACTGAAATTTCGATGAGCTCGTGGTTTGACTTTTCAACGGTCACGTCTCCCCGTTGGGACTTCGGACTTCGCGGGATCGCGAATCCTGATGTCTAATGCTTGAGACTTCTCGCTGCGAAACCTCGATAACTCGCGCCACCTATCCACGTCACCAACTCCTGTGGCCCCACACTATTTACGTAGCCGTCGGGATATTGCGATTCCCGTGGCCAAATCTTCGATTCTTTCCTCACGAAATCCCGATAGGCGATTTCACGAATAATCCAACGGCCCTGGCTGGCTTGGATCAACGGCTCTATCTGTCCTGAGCTTTCCACCCTTTGGGAATACTTGCAGTATCTCCCTTGCACCTCCACAAGATCTAACGATCCACGGAATGTCGTGAAATATACTCGGAGAATTCTGACCGTCCGTTTCCCCCTTGTGCAATCCACGAAGTGACGAAGTGTTCTTCTATAGAACTCGTCCACTTGCTCACAAATCTGCGATGCTTCTTGCCAACCTTCAACGACAATTCTTCTGCGCTATCTTTCAGCAAATTCGAAGCTTCCCTATCCTGAGCTTTTCCCACGACTTCAAGTCTTTCAGGAAACTCTTGCACACACTCCTTGCAGCAAACCTTCAACAACGTCTAAGTGTTGAAGTCTTTTGACTCCGCGCACTCCTTGCCGCAACAGTCTTTAATACTCTTGCTCAGAATCGCAACTCCGAGTCTTAACTTAGCCTGTGCACTCCTTGCACGGCTCCTATGCTCAACTGCACTTCTGGAAATAGAAACAAAGGTTAAACTATCTGAGCCCTCCGTCAATGCACTCCTTGTGGACACTTCAACTGCACTCCTTGTAGGAATCCTCACTCAGATAGAGAAACAATTGAAACTAATTCCCTTTCCTTCCAGACCTCAATTCAAACATGAAATCATATACACAACATAACAACAAATGCATAACAGAAAATAAACATTCATAAGCACATCATTCAACATCAATACACATAGACCACACAAAACCATGAATTTGAATCAAAGCTTTCTATTAATTCAAATGTCTGTACATGGGTGTTCTTCCTCAGCTCTCTGCGTGCTCTTCCTGGATGATAATACAGATGCACAATGAGGGTGTCTATATCCCATTTCCCTCTTGCGCTCTCAAGCTGTCTAATCTACAATTAAATTCTACCTACTTACATTAACTACTTTAAATGCCTCCATCTACCTAAGGACGAGAGCTATCCACTCAAGGTCCATTACAATATACAAGTGCACTTTCTCTTAATGGCTCATTTAAGATTTTGGCACATCACTTCAAGGGAAATATTCAAAAATGTTGGCTGGCTTGTCCCGCTGTCTTCCGCTTCCGCGCCGGCTCGCTTGACGTGGGAGATGCTCCTGCATCATACTCCCTCGCTTGAAAAAGTTTATGGGCTCCTGTCCATGAGCTCCTGCACGGTATATCCACGCTTCTGAATCTCTGCTTCGTTCTCCCAACTGGCATATTCAATTGGATGGTTCTTCCATTTGACCAGATACTCAAAGTATTACTTTTGCCTGGTCCTCTTGCTTACTCTCTTGTCCAGTATGCACTCCATCTGTGGTTTCTCTGCAAATTGCATCTGTTTTGTCCACTAGATCACTGGCTTCTCATTTCCTGCTTCTTCAGGCTTATATGGGTACAAATCTGAGACGTTGAATATCAGATATATTCCAATTCCATCCGGTAATTTGATCTCGTAAGCATTTGCCCCAAATTTCTTCAAGAACCTACATGGTCTGACTTTATTCATTTTCAACTTATTATATGTTCCTCTCGGGAACCTTTCTTTTCTCAAGTGTGCCAGAACTAACTCACCAACCTCGAACTGAATTTGTCTCTTCTGTTGAACTGCTCTACGTTTGTATTCCTGACTTGAACTCTGCAGTCGCTGCTTCACCTGGCTATGAAGTTCTCTCATCGCCTCTGCGAAATCTTCTGCACTAGTGCTCCTAGTCGCAGTCTGTTCTGAATCCCTCAGTTCAGAAACTCCTCTCGTCTGCATACCATAAACAATCTGAAATGGACTTTGCCCTGTACTCCTGTTTACTGAGTCATTGTACGCAAACTCTTCCTGTGGTAATATATTGTCCCACTGGCTGTGGTGTTCTGTCACCAAGCTTCTCAACAAGTCTCCCAGACTTCTGTTGACCACTTCTGTCTATCCATCCGTCTGAGGATGATACGCTGAACTAAATAACAGGTTAGTTCCCAGCTTCTTCCATAAGTTCCTCCAAAAATTCCCTATGAACTTCGTGTCTCTGTCCGAAACTATACTTTTCGGTAGGCCGTGAAGTCGAATGACTTCTTTGAAAAACAAGTTCGCGATATGAGTCCCGTCACTGGTTTTCTGGCATGGGATAAAATGTGCCATTTTGGAAAATCTATCCACCACCACAAAGATAGAGTCAAATCCTCTTTGCGTCCTTGGCAATCCCAATACAAAATCCATGCTAATTTCATCCCATGGCCTCTCTGGTATGGGTAATACAAACCCGCATTCTGTCTTCTGCCCTTCGAATGCTGACAAATTCTGCATCTGTCTACAAACTGCTTGACCTCTGACCGCATCCCTGGACAAAAGTATGACTCTCTCAACTTCGCAAACATCTTGTCATGACCGAAATGTCCTGCCAATCCTCCACTGTGTTTTTCCTTAAGCAGGTTCTCCCTCATGGAGCATTTCGGAATACACAATTGATTGCCTTTGAACAACAATCCTTCCTGGATCACGTACTCTATCCACTGGCTTCTGTCTCTTAGAAATGGATTCTCAGCTGCTTCATACGCCTCTTTGAAATCTGGATCATCAACATACATGTCCCTGAGATGATCAAAACCTAACGTTTTGATTCAGAACTCTTGCAACAACAAACATTTCCTGCTCAAAGCATCAACGACTTTGTTAGCAGTACCTGAAATGTGTTTAATCATAAATGATAAATTCTGCATATACTCTACCCATTTTACATGTCTTTGATTCAACTTCTCCTGTTGAGTCACAAACTGTAATGCCCGATTATCACTATACAAAACAAATTCTTTCGGGATCAGATAGTGCCTCCACTTCTTCAGTGCCTGTATGATAGCGTAAAATTCCTTGTCGTATGTGGAGTATTTCACCTTCGCCTCATTCAACTTCTTGCTGAAGTATGCGATCGACCTGTCTTCTTGACTCAAGACCGCCCCAATTGCAAATCCACTTGCATCGCATTTCACTTGAAATGTTTTTCGGAAATCCGGCAACACTAAAACTGGTTGTTCCATGATCTTCTGTTTCAACAAGTTGAAACTTTTCTCGGCCTCTACTGTCCAGTGAAAAGATTTATGTCTTTTATTCACTGTATCCAGCATTGCTGTGCTAATTCCACTGAAATTTCTAATGAATTTTCGGTAGAAACTAGCCAATCTGTGAAAAATTCTCACCTCAAATATGTTTTTCGGTGATGGCCAATTCTTAATTACTTCCACCTTCTCCGGATCCATCCTCAAATTATCTGCCGAAATAACAAATCCCAAATAAATGAGGTCCGTCTTCATGAACAAAGATTTCTTCATGTTTATCAACAGCTTCTCCTACTGTAGCTTCCGCATCATTGTAGCCAAATGCTTTAAGTGCTCTACCACTGATTTACTAAAAATCAGTATGTCATCCAAATACACGATGACAAATTTCCCGATGAACTCTTTCAGGACTTCGTTCATCAACCTCATAAAGGTACTCGGTGCATTCATCAAGCCAAATGGCATGACTAGCCATTCATACAATCCCTCGTTTGTTTTGAAGGCTGTCTTCCACTCATCGCCTTCTCTCATCCGAATCTGATGATAACCGCTTTTCAAATCAATCTTTGAAAAGTACTTCGCTCCACTCAAGCAATCCATCAGATCATCCATCCTCAGCAATGGAAATCTGTACCTGATGGTCATCTTGTTAATCACCCTTGAGTTAGTACACATCCTCCAGCCTCCGTCTTTCTTCAGACTGAGTACTGTTGGAACAACACACGGACTCAAGCTCTCTCTGACCAACCCTTTGTCCAACAAGTCTTGGACTTGCCTTTTAACCTCTTCATTCTCCTGCGGCGTCAATATATACGTAGCTTTATTCGGTAAGCTGGCTCCTGGTATGAGGTCAATATGATGACTCACACTCCTTATCGGTGGCAACGAATGAGGTAGTTCGTCCACTATGATGTCAGCGAATTCTTCCAGTAGTTCCTGATCTTCCTCTGGTAAATCATCCACTCTTGTGCTAGTTAGAACAATCCTCAGCTTCTTGACCACAAAGAATTGTGGATCTTCCTTCTTCTTAACCTCTGTAAGAAGTTCCTTCCCACTCATGAGAAGTACTGTGTTTCTCACTTCCGATTTCACCTCCTTATCCTTTATCGGAAGCAACATGTGTGTCCTCCCATTTTTCTCCAGGGTGTATGTGTTCATTCTCCCATCATGAATCACATTCCTGTCATATTGCCATGGTCTACCCAGCAATAGATGACAAACATCCATAGGAATGACATCACATAATATTTTATCATTATATCCTCCTATCTTGAATTCAACTAAACATTGTTTAGTGAGAGTTACCTGGTGTCCTTTCTGCAACCAAGAAATTCTATACGGGCTTGGATAATCAATCGTCTCCAGCTCCAGCTTTTCCACCATCTCGGTTGAAACGAGATTATCAGTGCTTCCACTATCTACAATAACCTTGCACACCCTGTCCTTGGTTTTGCAAGTAGTCCGGAATAATCTGCTCCTCTGGACTGAACTCTCCACCTCCTTCTCGGGTGTCAAAAGAGCTTTTCGCATCATAAGCGATCTTCCACCTTCAACGTCTTCTGCCTCAACATATTGCCTTTGCGCCTTGGTGATGTGGGATTCTCCTCCATCCTTCTTTTTATCTGGACACTCGTAAGACTTGTTCCCATTCTTCCCACATGTGAAGCATGTAATTACTCCACCTCTTCCTCTTCCTCTACCTCTAGTACGAGGAAACGTATTTCCATCAACATAATCTCCTCTCTGCTTAGTATGTTGTCCTCTCTGTTCATCATATTGTCCACGCTGTGAACTTCCACTTCTCTCATTCTGAGTTTGAGGTTTCTTCCAGTCTTCCTTAGGTTTCTGGAATTTATCCTGGGCAACTGATTTGCCTCTGGGCTGACTTCTGCGTCGGCCCCTCTGACTCTACTTTCAGATCATCTTCTCCTTTGCTTTCAGAGCCATCTGATAAGCATCTTCCACTGTTCGGATGGTTAACATGCTCAATTCATCCTGAATGTCATATCTCAGACCATTCAGATATCTGGCAACTTTCTCATCATCGCTCTCCCGATGACCTGCTCTGATGTTCAGTCTGTAGAATTCCTCAGTGTATTCTTTCACTGTCATCAACTTTTGTCTCAGGTTCTTCATCCTCCTGAACAGAGTAATTTGATAGTCCCTGGGGATGAATTTATCCTTCATCTTTGCGATCATCCTGTCCCAGCTCTTGATCTTCTGCTTGCCCTTGCAGCGTCTGTTAGCTTGTAGTTCATCCCACCACAATGCTGCATGTCCTTTCAAGTGTGTAACAACATGCTTGACTTTCTTATCCTCTTCGACATATTCATAGTCGAAGTATGTATCAAGAGCTCTAATCCAATCTAGAAGCTCCTCTACATCCAAGTTTCCCTCGTAAACTGGAATGTCCATCTTTGCTCTTGCACCCATCCTGGCAATAGCTTTAATCAAACGCTCATTTGATGCATCTTCGGCTGCAACCTCCTCTTCTCGTTCAGCCTCAATTTATCTCTCGGAATCACTCAGATCCCCTGCACTAGCTGTACGCCTTTGTGCTATCTCCATGTCTTCGAGTCTTGCTCGGAGGTCACGAATCTGTCTCTCCATTTCTGGATTTGTCGCCTGCCTGCCTCTTCTTCTCTACATTTCCCTATCCTCTAGATCAGGTGATTGTCTTTCTCTCCTTGGCAGCATGGTGAATCCTCTTCTTCTCTTCTACAGAAAGCAAAGAATCTTTCTCTGCTCTGATACCAAACTGACGGCAGCTCGGCCCCTTCACCACCCGCAGGTCTGAAGGTCCACGCATGCACACAGGATCTTCTCTTCCCTCGGCCCCGAAGAACACTAACTAGTCCTTCTATTTCCCTATCGGGAAATCTGCACCCATAGATCTCTTCGCGCGATCCCCCTTTCTTGACTTATCGGGGAATTGGAACTCGTGAGTTCGCGAGTTCAAAGGCCAGTGGTCGGGTGTTGGTCTTATGAATTCCCGAATGCCGATACAAATCCACGCTGACCTCACCCTTCTCCTATCGTGATTTTTCTACTCGCGATATCAAGCACTCGGTTCTCCGACTCCCGAGTCCCGATGTACCGAAATTCCGATGAGCTCGCAGTTTGACTTTTCAATGGTCACGTCTCCCCGTCGGGACTTCAGACTTCGTGGGATCGTGAATCCTGATGTCCAATGCTCGGGACTTCTCGCTGCAAAACCCTGATAACTCTTTCCACCTATCCACGTCACCAACTCCTGTGGCCCCACACTATTTACGTAGCCGTCGGGATATCACGTATCGCAATATCGCGATTCTCGTGGCCAAATCTTCGACTCTTTCCTCAGGAAATCTCGATAGGCAATTTCACGAATAATCTAATGACCCTGGCTGGCTTGGATCAATGACTCTATCTGTCCTGAGCTTTCCACCCTTTGGGAATACCTGCAGTATCTCCCTTGCACCTCCATAAGATCTAATGATCCACGGAATGTCACAAAATCTACTTGGAGAATTCTGACCATCCATTTCTCCCTTGTGCAATCCACGAAGTGACGAAGTGTTCTTCTACAGAACTCGTCCACTTGCTCACAAATCTGTGACGCTTCTTGCCAACCTTCAACGGCAACTCTCCTACGCTATCTTTCAGCAAATTCGAAGCTTCCCTATCCTGAGCTTTTCCCACGAATTCAAGTATTTTAGGAAACTCTTGCACACACTCCTTGCGAAAAACCTTCAACAACGTCTAAGTGTTGAAGTCTTTCGACTCTGCGCACTCCTTTCCGCAGCAATCTTCAATACTCTTGCTCAGAATCACAACTCTGAGTCTTAACTTAGCCTGCACACTCCTTGAATGGCTCCTAATCTCAACTGCACTTCTGGAAATAGAAACAAAGGTTAAACTATCTGATCCCTCTGTCAACGCACTCCTTGCAAACACTTCAACTGCACTCCTTGCAGGAATCCTCACTCAGATAGAGAAGCAATTGAAACTAATTCCCTTTCCTTCCAGACCTCAATTCAAACATGAAATCATATACACAACATAACATCAAATGCATAACAAGAAATAAACATTCATAAGCACATCATTCAACATCAATACACAGAGACCACACAAAACCATGAATTTGAATCAAAGCTTTCTGTTAATTCAAATGTCTGTACATGGGTGTTCTTCCTCGGCTCTCTGCATTTCTTCCTGGATGATAATACAGATGCACAATGAGGGTGTCTATATCCCGTTTCCCTCTTGTGCTCTCAAGTTGTCTAATCTACAATTAAATTCTACCTACTTACATTAACTACTTTAAATGCCTCCATCTACCTAAGTATGAGAGCTATCCGCTCAAGGTCCATTACAATATACAAGTGCGCTTTCTCTTAATGGCTCATTTAAGATTTTGGCGCATCACTTCAAGGGAAATATTAAAAATTGTTGGCTGGCTTGTACAACTGTCTTCCACTTCCGCGCCGGCTCGCTTGACGTGGGAGATGCTCCTGCATCACTTAACCATCATACTGAGACATAAGATAAAACACAATGCAATCAACTTATTTATCGCACAAAGGTAAACAACTCTAAAACAACATGCGTCCACATAAACCATACTGCTCGAGTAAAGTTCCACTTTATTTTCATCACGCAAAGGAAATCCAATCACATAACTAATCATACATCAACAATATTCAAGCACGCTAATAATATAATTAATTGATCACAACATAATCCAAAGGAAAAGGGTAATCATCTAAATCTTAACTGGCTCAACCACAATGATGCCTAAATAATCAAGTCATTCCTTAATCTAGAAGCGCAAGAGTGGAAACGTAATTTAGAGGGCGCAAGAGGTTAAAATATTAGTCAATTAATTGTCTAAGTTAATTTAAAGACGCAAGAGTAATCGAAGTTAAATTAAGGCCGCAAGGTGATTATCCAACCATATCCTCATGGCGCGCGGTAACCTTCCTAAATGATCACACATCAGTCAAATTCAAGCGCAAGAAGTCCAATGTCTGAACATCATACCTTACATTGGAATTCAGTGTGCGCAAGGATTCGATTCCATTAATTCAAATTCCATGTCAACAATTCAAGACTCTAGAAAAAGTGAATCTATTTCGCAAGGAGAAAGAGAGTATAATTAAATAAATCAATCAATAATAATCCTGGCGCAATGGAAAAAATAGACACATAACCATCCTTACAATGCATTAAACATGCGTAAGTTAATCAAATTTATTTTAAATTTGGGCAAAGATCGACCTCTACTATACTGCAAGGAGCAAGGAAATCATCAACTCCTAACTACACGACACAGGTGATCCAACCACCTTAAAATCAAGGCATCAAAGAATTCATTTTCTAACCAACATCATAAATTTTGTAAAACTGCCCAAGGGTAAACTGATCCCTAGACCATCCCATGACAACAAGCGAGGAGGCGTGAGCGTAATCATTTCCTTGTGCCTTGGTGCAAGGGAACCTCGTAATCCTTAGTGAACATAACTCTGTGGCAACCCCCTTTTAAGCAGGGCCTACCCCATTAAGCATAGGCCATGATGATCAAGCCATTATGCACACTCACCTCTCAGGGAGAATTAAAACTTCGTAAGAAACTTTTGTCGTTCCTTAAAGATAAAAGAAAACTAGAATTAGTATAAATATTTGATACAACCATCAACTATAATTTGACCTCTCTCGTACCTACTGGATTCATATAATAGTTTATAATTTTCTCAATCGAAATTCCTCACTACTACATATGGGAAGATTATTCCACGTTTCCATTATTTTCATGTTTTTTTTTTAAATAGGGAAGGATTTTCGTCGATATTGCCATGAAAGTTCGTCAATAATGCCCCGAATAGGTTTTTTAAGTTGGTCGGTACTTTCGTCGCTATTGCCATGAAAGTTCTTCGCTATTTCCACATAAATTTTGCCTATCTAAAAAATATCTGCTAACGGCTAGTTGACTAGTTGATCTATATATACCTGACTTTAAGAGACTTTGCGACACAATTGCTATAGTTGCGACACTGTTCGTGGCTTTTGTTTGAGCTGTTTATTTTTTCTGTCACCCACCGGTTGAAAAAATCTATTTCTCAATCTACATAGCTTGGATTTTGAACTTGCAAGGTTAGTATGCTTTTTTTATTGATGTACTCATTTAACTTGTAAATTTTTGTTCAAATGTCGAAATTTCATGTAGCTTGTTTTTTCCTTGATAATATATTATATGTGTAGTATCATATTTCATGTCATTGGTTTTTGGATCTAGTTAGTATATTCTATGGAAATTCATGTGAAATGTCAAGAAAAATATTTTTCGAAGAAGTATTTTAAGAAGAGTGAAAATCACTCCATCAATAAGTCAATTCAAACATTAAAAACGGATGTCATTATCAATCTAGATTAATTTGAGCCTACAATTCCTTAAGTAAATTTAATCCTTATTACAAAACCACCAACTCATAACAACTTTACCGGTTGGACTAATGTTTGAAATAGAAAGTCATGGAAAAAAAATCCTCTTAAGTCTAATTCTATCCCTTAGAGACCTTGTTAGCTCTCTAACTTTTG
>ML797059.1:49010-69632 GCA_009831015.1 Picea engelmannii
GATCAAGTTATTAATGATGATATGGATGGAGATAACGTTAGTGATTCAAATCAGGAAGATGAGATACATAGATTGATCCAAGACACATTTTCTCCAATGGATGAGGACAACCAGGATGATAGTCATGATGTTGATTCTCTACTAGAGAATTCACGTCAACCTCTTTATGAAGGCTCAACAACAAATATTTTATCTGCTATATTGTTGTTGGTGAACTTGAAGGTTTGTTGACAGACAAAAATGATCATCCGTCGATTGGAAGAATGAGTCTGGTCCGGGGTTGTCTAAGTAACCCAAGCCGTTTGGTATAACTCATTTTGACGGGTTTAATGGCTCCATTAGCCAATCTCAAAATCATAAAAGAAACAAAATAAAAGAAAGAAATAAGCATCTAATTACTGAACACTATATATATATATATATATATATATATATATATATATATATATATATATATATATATATGCTCTAATGTAACTATAGTAGATGTATTTAAGCAAAAGATAGATAACTCTTATTTATGGACATTATTTACAAGCTGCAAGTTTTAATCTAAACTTACGAAACTCAATGTGAAAATGACTACTTTGAAGAAGCAGATAAAGAAAGCACATAAAAATATTTTTTGATTTTTCCTTTATAAGTCTTAAACTAATAAAAGAAAATGTTATGAAATGGAAACATATGGATAGTCAAAAGCCAAAACATACGTTCGAATTTTAGTGATAAACAAATAGCAGAAACTTGTTAGCGAGCTAATGATATGCATCCAAACATCTGTATGATCAGAGGACATCTAACCACCTTGTCCAGGAGGAAAACCTGCAATGAACCTTAAATTTTTTCTGAATAAATGCAAAACAATTGTGTTGGCAGTTGAATTTTACTAACAGAGAGAATGATACAAATAGTTACTGTGATCTCATGGTTGCAAGTAATTACATTAAGAAAAATCAGTTAGCAATAACCTTGCATTTAATCTTTCAAAGAAAATTAAGGAGAAATCTTGTAATTGAAGCTCAATAGACGATCACATGATTAATATCTGAAGTATCATTTATGGACAACATTTATAAATGAATTATCCCAAAACATAATAAATCATGAAGACTAAAGCTATCAAAATCTATTATCACATCAGGATAAACAAAATTTAAATGAAGACACCATCCACAAGAAGCTAAAGCCGAAATGTGTATTGCTGTTCCATTAAAGTCTGTAAATCAATCATCCATCTTCTACCCTAGGTGATGATGCTTTCATTACAAAAAACTGTAGTATTTAAAGAGTTTAGGAAAACTATGAATCCTATCTTCTAAGATAGAATCAAATCCCAGGATGATTTGGTAATTACAAAAATAGAGGGTAATAAAACCACTAAATATCAAACTATATCTCTTAAGATTAAAAGAATTTGTTTATGTTTACAAAATGAGCCAAAGAAATGGCTAATGACCCCAGAAATGCTCCATATCATTATGTCTCCACAAGCTGCACGATATCCTGAAAGGAAAAATGAAAATAAATAAATTTAGATATTCATTTAACCAACATTTTCCAATATTTCGAATGAGAACAGTCTGGCTACAGAATCTACTGATTCTGTAGCTAGTCTTATTTTAAACAACAAAAAACCGATTCAATCTATATTAATTAAGAACAAATCAACAAAATCACACAAATATTTTACCTTTCAATTGAATGCTAATTTTGGCTCATAAAACCTCAGAATTAATCACTGCTTTGACACACTCAACATTTTTTATTATGACATTTCCAGTTCTCTTCAAACGTTTTCCTTGATTGTGTGCGCTAACCTTGAATTTGTGGTTTTCATTTTTTAACGAGTCAATTTGAGCTACGAGGGTCTTGATCTTCGCTTGAAGGGAGGGGACATTTGTGTAATACTTTTCTATCCAAAATAAACACACTTCACACCATGGATCTGGGGCAGTTGGTTGAGGATACCCATGGCCGCGTGTCAGAACGCTACCACTATTGTCTGTGGGTTCTTTGTCGAGTTTGATCCCTGGAAAACCTTCACTATGTTTCAGGTATGGTGGCAGATTGTCTACAAAATCGTAGGTCTCGATGAGATCTGGTTTGATGTAATTTGGGTCTTCTCTTGCCAAGAATTTATCGATCTCAGAATTGGAGCTCTCATGGACCCCCATCGGTTTGATTGAGCTCATATGAGACTTCGATTTATTTTGTAGGCTCCTAGAGATTAATCTCCCCGCCCTTTTATTTTTAAACCCTATATCCGAGTCATTTTTAGATAGTTTGCACGAGGGCCTTGTTATCGCACAGTTTGTAGATGGGAGAGAGGCTAAAGGAGTAGTAGGTCAAACTGGCGAAACATGAACCTTCCCCACCCAATGTCACCACAATGGGGAGGTCATTTCTATTTAGGGAGGCTAGACCCAGGGGAGACATCTCCGGTAACCTGGGGTTTTGAAAGGGAAAAGGCTAACAACACAAAGACGAAGTTCCCCTTCACAGATTATGGCCAATCAGATAGTTCTGGCTAAACAACCAATAACAGAGTATAACCAAAGAAAAGAAAGGCACCTACTTGAGACAACACAACAAGGAAACTAATACGTGCAATCTTGGTTAGTACTTCATAAATCAATGACTATCTGATATCCAATATGAGCAATTTGAAAGTAAATGTTGACGAAGTCAATGTTTACAAAATAGCAATAACAATAATGTCACTTCACCAATAAATACTATAATGGTACAACATTCAATATGACAAATCACTTCTTAACTCAATTAATGTCTTCAACTACCATTCAATTACTCACAAGATGAAACGTTGTTGCACCAAGATGAAATAACCAAGGGTGACGTCAACAACTTAGGGTTAGTAGGTTAGGGTTAGTGTAGTTAGGGTTTCAATTTCAAGAGGTTTGAGAGTGTTTGGATCTACTTCAACGATGGAGGTCTTAGATTAGTGCCTTAGGGTTAATGGAGTCATAGGTGAAGAATGCAAAAGTTGAAGGAGATGAGATTTTAAAGGACTAGAGGGATAAGTTTTGAAGTGCTGCTAAAGCAGGGCTCCAAAATCATAACCCTAGGAGAGAGAGGCTCACTCTGGTGTTGCTAAATCAAGGCCTCATGCTCTCTCCTCCTTCTCGGTAAACAACTAGCTCAAATGAAAATCAAAGTCAAGACAAGAGGGTTTACAGAGGGAGACTGTTGCTAAGGCAAGGCTCTTTCATCAAACCCTAAAGGAAAATGACCCTAGGTGTAGATAACCTAGGCTTGGGATGTCCTCTTCCTCTTGAAGTCAAAAGGTACAACTAGCTTGAGGGAAAAAGAAAAAGGAGTGTAGCTATGGCTAGGCTCTCCTCTTCTTCTTCAATGGCTAAATTTTTTTCTATCATGGGACATGAGACAACGACCTACTTGTGTGTTTGTCCCCTATGGTTTTGATTCAAAAATATTTATAAATAGATGCAAGAAATTAAACTACAACCATTCAATCAAGAAGTTTTGCAGAAAAATACTTATAAATCATCAAGAAAATAATCATGCAAACCCTAGTTGTAACACCTTCCTTCAAGAAAAACGCCATAGAATGCCAAAAAATCTCTTCCTTCAACAAGCGCGCCTTCCTCAAATCAGCCAATAACCCAAATGGGGCGCAAATTTCAGACCTCACCAAGTGGTGAGTGAAAGATGATGATAAAATGAGAGTCAAAACCCTCAATATATAGTGTATCAATGACCTAATTTTATCTTTTAGGTCATAAAAAGGCCGACAAGGCCATAATACCAAAATAATACTATTTTTACATTAAATTCTAAGTAAAAAGCCCTAATAAAGTGAAAATGAGAGTAAAATCCCATTCAAAAGAGGTGCTAGCCCCTTCTAGGTAAAATGAGACACCAAGGAGCAAAATGTTAGCCCCCTAGGGGCCTCTCCAACATGCCACACATGCCACTGCTGCCTAGTCTGCCTTCAAAAGCATCCATGAAGCTGGATGACATCATGGTGAAGATGGAGACGTCCCAAGCCTTCCAAGGCTGGTGTTTCACTGAAAATGGGTCATTCCCCCTAGGTCTAGTCCTACCGGAGTGCCTCTGATGGAACGTCCTCTTCCTCTTTGGTGCAAAAGCCTTGATCCATCTCCATCCTATCTCTACCCCCTGATGGGGTCTCAACATCCATCTGGTGGGCTCTTCATCCCCATGGATGTCCGAACTGGTCATCTCCCCATGTGTACCGGTCCAAATGGTACCTGTTTGTCGGGCATGGTCCTGCACATCAAAAGCTACGCCCTCCATGGGCTCATCAGTCACCGGGATCATAACAATGTTAATCACATATCATCATCAATATTATTAAACATATGCATAAAAACCGTAATACATCAGTCCATAGCTCAAAGACATTACAAAAACCTGCAATACAAGATTGGAGAAAAAAGACAAGACGTCCTATTGGTCTAGCATCCACAAGAAAATGAAAGTTCCCAAGAAGATTTCATCCAAGCCATGTAAGTGAGGTGATGTGGTTGGGGGATGTCCAGACATGTGGGTATAGTGAGGGCCAAGGATGCATAATGTTATCTATCGGTGCCTTTGTAGAAGGCGAGATGTACTTGTCATGGATGCATTTTTTTCAAGCCTGTTCTTGCCTTTATTCTTTTATTTGCTTTTTCTTCTTCCTTTTCTTTTTATTCAAGGGATAACCAAAGGACATTACCTTGGCATGGTGACCAGAGCTAACTATTTTACCCACAAGTACTTTCACAGAGATGAGAAAGCTGGCTCGTGATGAGAGCCCCTTTCCCTTGGCCATGCAACCAAAGGTCACTGCCCTGGCATGGTAACCAGATGGTGGCAATGTCATACTGTTAGGTACCCATGAACCTAATAGGCTGGCTTGTGATGAGACCCCCTATCCTCTAACTAGGTCTTGTTTGTTATTTTCTGGGTCCCTCTTGTTTCTTGTTGAGAGGCCTTTTATTGCCTTCTCGGGGATCCCTGGGTGAAGCATCTCGAGGTTTTATTTCTAGGATTTTATCTTTTACCAACTACTTTTACCTTCTGGGCCTTTAGCCCCTTCTTCCCATGAGATAAGATGAAATCCTGCAAATAGGTCAACCCAATGCCCAGACAAGGGGAATGGGATAAATGAGCAGGAGCCAAGATGAAACAGTGGTGCTATGATGGGAGCGAACGATGGCTTTTCAGAAATTTCCCTAGTGGAAAACCAATACCTATGGGTACAGGCTTGCTAGGGAACCCAATCAATTTCCCCAAGGGTGCTCATGTAGGCTAATGTAAGATCGATTAATTTGTTAGAGATAAAGGGAATCAAATGCATATATTTAAAGGTTTCAATGATCAAAAGTGACACATACCATGATACCTAGACCAATTACCTCATGGAGCAAGAACCTCTTCTGATACAAGACCAAGCCGATGGTGATGGATGCTGTTGTTGTTGACCAGATGAAGTTGATGGAGGAAGAAAAGGATGGGCCCTCCAGGTCCATGCTCAGGTCAATCTTGCTCTCGGTACTCCATGTCTAGGACTTGTGGGCCTCGAGACATGATCTCCTAGTTATCCCTAAAAAGCGGGGATAACATCTGGCTCCAACTCGGGGACATGTGCTCACTGTAGAGTGCAGTAGAACCTCAACATCTCTGGTATAACCTACATACCTTCTCAATCTTGATAGGGGAATTAGTAACAAAATTGGGGTGGTAATTCCACCCCAACATACATAGCTATATATACTAAAATAAAGAAATCAATGAGTAAGACGATGAAAGCAAACTTCTTACTTGTAGTTACCTATTGGCTGGAATGTTGGGTGTAGTCAAACAACCAATGAAGCCAATCCAATAACATTCCTCGATACCTGCCTTTGTGCTTCATCATAAACCAAAATAATGACAAATCAAGCAAAAAAATGTCATGGGTTAGAATATATATCATATCATCAGAAATCTCAAAGTCTAACTCATGGAGGTAGTTGGGAGGGATAAAATCTTGCCAAGTCAATCTCCGAGGAAGGTATTCAATCCACTCCAAGAAAGGGTCATGAAAAGTCCAAGGTTCAGAAAACTGACTCAAAGGGCCTGCAAGCTAGTTACTTAGGACATTCTCACGCTCTTAAGTCAAGGAAAGGATCGACAAAGATGTATGAGACGACTGGCAAATTCTCAAGGGAAAGTTGAAAAACTGATGTCATAAACTTAAGCTTGTAATAGTCAACCAACCCTTGGATTCTAGGGTTTTCTTCAGAGGAAACTCGATGCAAAAGGTATAATTCCCAACTACACCTTTAATGATACAACAAGGTAAGGTAATAAAAGGTGGTTGGAGAAAAAGGTCATGAAAATCTCTCTTTAAGAAAACAACGCTCTTACTCCTGTTGAAACTTGATCACAATGGTGGTTGATAGTCATCTTCATAGAATAAATCCAAACGCTCAAAGGAGAAATTATCAAAGTCCTCAAGGTATGACCGAAAATTATTAGGAAAGCATAGCATCAAATCATCCTTGGGTGTTTGGGGAGCATGGGCAAAAATCTCATCTCCTTGTCGCCACTAGTCAAGAGCCTGCTGTGATAATTACAAAGGCAACACTTGGAGATGAATCTTTATGTCATATATAGGATCCATATCATAACCAACTACATCCCATCTACATCTCCCAACATGTATGAACTCATCAAAATCAACTATGTCAGTATCAGTATCATAACATGGAGGGTTCAAAACATTCAAAAGCTCACCCATTTCCTCTTCTTTTCCCAAATCATAAAGTAGACAATTATCGAAATCTTGGAGAGGAGGGTAACTTACTTTTTCTTCTTATGCAGGAGCTTCGGGGACTTGGGTATCTTTAACATGCATTACTGTCTTATCCGCATGAGTAGCCCTTTCTTCTTTGGTCATGCAGCAAGGAAGATGCTCTTTATTTTGGGATTCCATTTCTCCATCACTCTCTGAATCATGAAATAAGGTATCATCAAAATCCTGAAAAGGAAAGAAACTAACCTTATCATCTTGTTGTTGTGTAGGTGGAGAAGGCTTATGAATCACTTCATCAAGAGGAAGAGGGTATGATGATACTTCATTATTGGGTTCAGGCTCCTCAACTATTTCTTCAGCAATCCCTCGTTGATCTGTGGTTTGTTTCCCTTCTTCTTGGAAATCAATGACGAAGCTCTCAAGGGTAAAAAAATTCTCTCCATTGATAGTACTTAAGGTAAAGAGGCATCCTATATCAAACGAGGATATCTTCTCCTCAATCACTGCAGCCATGTAGTAATCTTCATCAAGCGTCCTTGGGGCTATCTCATTAAGAGGTAAACTCAGGTATCCCAAAAGTGCACAAGCAAAGAGATGGACTAGGTATCTCTCCTCGGGATGATGACTCTCAAGAATCTGATATAGCATGTTCTCAAATCTACCCTGGAAGTCTTCGACAATTTCATCCTTGACTTTCTTTATATGCTCAAGTTCTTTTAAAAGTGCTGGGATGTCTTCTGATTGGATACCCCATCTCTCGAGAAAGGTTTTCTCAAATTGCTCCATAGTTTTGATGCTAGCATCAAAGAGGTTGTCATACCATTCTTTGGCATTACACCAAAGAGTGGTCGAGAAAAGTTTCATGACCACATCTTCATCATAATTATCAACCAGGTAGGATAGGAAGAAATTATAGAAGTTTCTCATGTGATAGTTAGCTCTTTGTCTATCGCCACCAGTGAATCCAGGGAGAAAATTTATGTATTCAAAGGGAATTTGTTGAGGGTAACCCAGGATGTTATTCATGTCTAAAGTCTTGTAATTCCCGAGATCCCATTGTGAAGTCATTGTTGGCTTCATCATCAGTGGATTCGCCAGATAGTTTTCTTGAAACTATCAAAGAAATAGGGAAAACACCCTAGTGGAGTCGCCAGGTAAGCTTGTAAGAAAAGGTATCTGAGGCAAGGCTTACCAAAAATATTTTCCATTTGAGGAGAATTGACTCAGTGTTCCTCAACAACAACACCAAAATGTTATCGCACAGTTTGTAGATGGGAGAGAGGCTAAAGGAGTAGTAGGTCAAACTAGCGAAACGGGAACCTTCCCCACCCAATGTCACCACAATTGGGAGGTTCTTTCTATTTAGGGAGGCTAGGACTAGGGGAGACGTCCCCAGTAACCTAGGGTTTTGAAAGGGAAAAAGATAACAACACAAAGATGAAGTTCCCCTTCACAGATTACCACTAATCAGATAGTCCCAACTAAACAACCAATAACAGAGTATAACCAAAGAAAAGAAAATCATCTACTTGAGACAACACAACAAGGAAACTAATACATGCAATCTTGGTTAGTACTTCATAAATCAATGACTATCTGATATCCAATATGAGCAATTTGAAAGTAAATGTTGACGAAGTCAATGTTTACAAAATAGCAATAGCAGTAATGTCACTTCACCAATAAATACTATAATGGTACAACATTCAATATGACAAATCACTTCTTAACTCAATTAATGCCTTCAACTACCATTCAATTACTCACAAGATGAAACATTGCTGCACCAAGATGAAATAACCAAGGGTGACGTCAACAACTTAGGGTTAGTAGGTTAGGGTTAGTGTAGTTAGGGTTTCAATTTCAAGAGGTTTGAGAGTGTTTGGATATACTTCAACGCTGGAGGTCTTATATCAGTGCCATAAGGTTATTGGAGTCATAGGTGAAGAACACAAAAGTTGAAGCAGATGAGATTTTAAAGGACTAGAGGGATAAGTTTTAAAGTGCTGCTAAAGAAAGGCTCCAAAATCATAACCCTAGGGGAGAGAGGCTCACTCCGGTGTTGCTAAAGCAAGGCCTCGTGCTCTCTCCTCCTTCCTGGAAAACAACTAGTTCAAATGAAAAGCAAAGTCAAGACAAGAGGGTTTAAAGAGGGAGAGTGTTGTTAAGGAAAGGCTCTTTCATCAAAACCTAAAAGAAAATGACCCTAGGTGTAGATAACCTAGGCCTGGGACATCCTCTTCCTCTTGAATTCAAAAGGTATGACTAGCTTGAGGGAAGAAGAAAAAGGAGTGTAGCTATGGCTAGGCTCTCTTCTTCTTCTTCAATGGCTAAATTTTTTTCTATCAGGGGACATGAGACAATGACCTACTTGTGTGTTTGTCCCCTAGGGTTTTGATTCAACAATATATATAAATAGATGCAAGAAATTAAACTACAACCATTCAATCAAGAAGTTTTGCAGACAAATACTTACAAATAATCAAGAAAATAATCATGCAAACCCTAGTTGTAACACCTTCCTTCAAGAAAAACACCATAGAATGCCAAAAAATATCTTCCTTCAACAAGTGCGCCTTCCTCAAATCAGCCAATAACCCAAATTGGGCACAAATTTCAGACCTCACCAAGTGGTGAGTGAAAGATGATGATAAAATGAGAGTCAAAACCCTCAATATATAGTGTATCAATGACCTAATTTTATCTTTTAGGTCATAAAAAAGCCAACAAGGCCATAATACCAAAATAATACTATTTTTACATTAAATGCTAAATAACAATCCGTAATCAAGTGAAAATGAGAGTAAAATACCCTTCAAGGGAGGCGCTAGCCCCTTCTAGGGAAAATGAGACACCGAGGAGAAAAATGTTATCCCCCCAGGGGCCTCTCCAACATGCCACATGTGCCACTACTGCCCAGTCTGCCTTCAAAAGAATCCATGAAGTTGGATGACATCATGGTGAATATGGATATGTCCCAAGCCTTCCAAGGTTGGCGTTCCACTAAAAAGGGGTCATTCCCCCTAGGTCTAGTCCTATTGGAGTGCCTATGATGGAACGTCCTCTTCCTCTTCGGTGAAAAATCCCTGATCCATCTCCATCCTGTCTCTACCCCCTGATGGGGTCTCAACATCCATCAAGTGGGCTCTTCAACCCCATGGAGGTCCAAACTAGTCATCTCCCCATGTGTACCAGTCCAAATGGTACCTTTTTGTCGGGCATGGTCCTACACATCAAAAGCTACACCCTCCATGGGCTCATCAGTCACCGGGATCATAGAAATGTTAATCACATCTCATCATCATTATTATTAAACATATGCATAAAAACTGTAATACATCATTCAATAGCTCAAAGACATTACAAAAACCTACAATACAAGATTGGAGAAAAAAGACAAGACGTCCTATTGGGCTAGCATCCACAAGAAATGGAAAGTTCGCAGGAAGATTTCATCCAAGCCATGTAAGTGAGGTGATGTGGCTGGGGGATGTCCAGACATGTGGGTGCAGTGAGGGCCAAGGATGTATAATGTTATCCGTGGGTGCCTTTGTAGAAGGCGAGGTGTAACTATCATGGATGCATTTTTTGCAAGCCCGTTCTTGCCTTTATTCTTTTATTTTCTTTTTCTTCTTCCTTTTATTTTTATTCAGGGGCTAACCAGAGGACACTACCTTGGCATGGTGACTAGAGATGAAAGTGTTAACCACAAGTACTTTCACAGAGATGAGAAGGATGGCTCATGATGAGACCCCCTTTCCCTTGGCCATGCAACCAAATGTCACTACCCTGGCATGGTAACCAGATGGTGGCAATGTCATACTGTTAGGTACCCATGAACCTAATAAGCTGTCTTGTGATGAGACTCCCTATCCTCTGACTAGGTCTTGTTTGTTATTTTCTGGGTCCCTCTTGTTTCTTGCTGAGAGGCCTTTTATTGCCTTCTCGGGGATCCTTGGGCGAAGCATCTCGAGGTTTTATTTATAGGCTTTTATCTTTTACCAGCCACTTTTACCTTCTGGGCCTTTAGCCCCTTCTTCCCATGAGATAAGATGCAATCCCGCAAATAGGTCAACCCAATGCCCGGACAAGGGGAATGGGATAAATGAACAGGAGACAAGATGAAACAATGGTGCTATGATGGGAGCAGATGATGGCTTTTTAGAAATTTCCCTAGTGGAAAAACAAGACCTATGGGCATAGGCTTGCTAGGGCACACAGTCAATTTCCCCAAGCTTGGTCATGTAGGCTAATGTAAGATCCAAGCAGTTTTTAGAGATAAAAGGAATCATATGCATATATTTAAAGGTTTCAATGATCAAAAGTGACACATACCATGATACCTGGACCAATTACCCCATGGAGAAATAACCTCTTCTGATATAAGACCAAGAAGTTCAACTGGAAACCGATGAAGTTCATTAACAGTCTTATGTGGTAAAGAAAAATGAGGCCGAAGCGACCTTCACAGGTAACAAGTTGCCTTAAAACTGCCAATAAACCATGCCACCTAGTCTTTAACAGAGATATAGGAATACCTTTATCACAACACTAGATTTTCTTAGAGGTAAAAAACAAACTCCATGACACCTCCTCTAACTTGGAATTCTTAAACCATTTTTTCCCGCTAAGGGGAAGACCTGTTTCCTGGCTGAAAAACTCCTCGGAGATTTCAATTTGAATGTCACCCACTTTGGCTCGGCATCCATCAAAAGAGAGGGCGAATTCCGAGGCTGCTTGCAAGTTGTAACCTTGAAATTTCTCAAGAAATTTGAGCCAGCCTTGACCCTTAAGGTATTCCCTTGCGTCATCATACATGAGTATGGTTTGTGAGCCATTTGGTTCGACACAGACGACAAGCACCATGTGGATTCAGGCAAGAAGTCATGGTGGAAAGAGAAATCACTGTAAGCATGAAGGGTTTCACAAAACAGGAAGAACCAGGGCTAAAACCAAGGAAATAAAACCCTCACGCGAATTAAATGAATGAATGAGGGGTTTCATATGAGAATCGGGCATTTTGTGTAATGAATCACCGAGAATACAGAACAAAGCTCGAGACTTAACTTGAAATGATGGACACATCATTTTCAAACTTCTACTATCAGTAGAGTACATAATACGACCATATGCGTTTGAGTATCATCATTGTGTAAAGGGTGGAGTTGCTCATTTTAAGGTTAGGAAAAGAGGTTCTTGACAAATAAAATCATAACAACCATAGAAAGGATTTACCAAGAATCATACATGAAACAAACTCATATCCTAACATCAATCAATTATTGGTGTATCATTTAAAGGTCCAGAGTATACCTTATAACAATGAGCAATTTTAAAACAACTATTTAATTGACATGAGATAGGCCTTAAAGCAAAATATCATTCTTAAAAAGGTTTGTATGAACATTTATTCTCTGAGGGAAATAAGCCTTAAATTCAACTGCAATAAATCATAAGTTTCAATGCTTTGTTCATGCTTTCAGTCATGAACGAAGCATGAAAACGAGAACTAGGAAAAATAAAAACCTTTTATAGCCCAAAACTCATCTTTAAAGTAGCAATGTTCATGTGATGAAGCAGAGGTAGCTAGACAATTTATTATTCGTTGCTTTAAGAGGTGAAAATATTGTGGGGCTGCCAACAATGGTGACTTACTGGGAGAAGCAGTTATCTCTGTATCACCAACGAGTTCATGTTAGGATTGTTAGAATGATTGCAGATCAAAGAACAATTGAAGGACATCAAGCATCTTGACAATCATTACACGGTCCAGCTTTAGACATCTTTCTATTCAAATGAAATCTGGAGGCAAATTTTTAAAAATGAGAGCAACGATGTTCAAATCAATGGCTCCGATACTGTTGGCAAGGCCACTGCTGCCAGCAGGCGTCCATAGCCTCGGAAAGGATGTCAATTAACCCAATCTGACGCCTCTGCCCTGTCCAAGAAATTTCAATTCAAAATGTAGGATGCTTATCAAAATTTATACCTGAGAATTTTTCTTGAACCCAACATTGCTTTGCTGCCAGCGAACCTGTTCAGTACCCCGACGAAGTTGTCTTGGAATCATGCATGCATTTACCCATTGCTAGCAGACCTGTTCAGTATCTTGATGGGTTTACAAACACTTCCCACAACTCTCGAGAAATTATTCACAATTGGATATAAATTTAAAGACATTCAGAAGAGGGGTGATGATGAAAATTTTGGTTTTTACTATGCTTGTTGTTTTCCAGACTTTTAATTTTTTGCTTGATAACCTTTATCATGATCTGAAAATAGTTTACTGATGAAACTAATTTTTCGAGGACAGGAAGGCATCTTTGAGTTTCTTTCTTAAAAGTAGGGACAACGTAAAGAGCTTTTAATGATAGTCGTGTCTGCTCATAATTGCAAAGTGAAACCACAAAATCTATTCTGAACAGAGAAACTTCTTTAGTTGGTCCGCGTTTCAGGAAAATTACAGCAATTGATGCTCTGATAGACCTTGACTACTATTTTAAGATGAGGCATTCTGGTTTCCCTCCTTGAACTAAATTGTGATACATGCATGTTTTAACCAGAAAGCGATAAACAACAAAAGAAAATTGAAACATAAGCAATAACTAGAAAACAAAACAAAATCAAAACAAAAAAATATGTACAAAAGATGCATCTGGGACTCGTCATGAAAAATACCTTTTAAGAGCTTGGTCATTCACCGAGAAGGTCTCAGGCTGTCCCTCTAAATTCTGCAAGCGGAAAGAGTTGGGACCTAGTTTCTCAGCGATCAAGAAGGGTCCTAACCACAGATTTTGGAACTTGGAATGTTCCCCTTTTCCTTCAAGAGGTTTATCCCATTTGAGCACTAAATCTCCCACCTTGAAATTCCTATCTGAGGCAAAACTTGAATCAAACCAAATTTTAACAATATGTTGATGATGATTCAATCTTTCTTTTGCTCATGTTCTTACTTCCTCTAATTTCAACAAAGCATTAATGCGACTTTCAAGAGGGGGACAATTCTCTTCCTGAACTTTCTGTGATAATTACAGCGAGGGAAGCAAGACATGAGGAGGGAGAATTGCTTCTCTTCCGTAGACGAGAAAGAAGGGGGAATTACCAACAATGGTTTTTGGAGTCACCCTATCAACCTAGATTTCATTAAAAAGTGCATTGTGCCAGTTTTTATGGTTTTCAGAAACTGACCTCTTGATGATTTTGATGAGGTTTTTGTTTGTCGATTTTTCTAAACTGTTTCCTTGGGGGTAATAGCTGGCATAATATTTCAATTTTATCCCTTTTTCTAAAACAAAGGCACTCATATCGAGGGATGAAAAATAGGAAGCATTATCAAAGACCAAACATTCAGGAATATCGAATCGAGTAATGATGTTTGAATTAAGGAAATATATTACCTGACTGGTGTTTAACACTTTTAATGGTGCAGCCTCGGACCATCTAGTAAAATAGTCCGTTGCTGTAATGATGTATTTATGCTACTACGAGGAAGTGGGGTTGATAGGGCCAATGATGTCAAGACCCCATTGCTGAAAAGGGAAATCTACCGAAACATGTTGCAGCAGAAATGCTGCCTTCTGCACTCGTCCAGAAGAATTTTGGAAGATCATGCATTTATGACATAATGTATGGGCATATTTGAGTAATGTGGGCCAATAGTACCCTTCTCTTAATACTTTGTGAGTGGTAGTGTCTCCACCGAAGTTCCCACCATCTTCTCCCATATGCAATTCAGATAACACTTTATCTGCTTCATCTCTTTCTAGACAATGCATAAGGACTTCATCAAAATTTTTACGGAATAATACACCATTTACTAGTTGGAAAGGTGCATATTTTGGTCTTAATTCTCTTCTCTTTTTCAGATCAAGATGACGAGGAGAAGAACCGTGTGTTAGATAACATTCAATGTCATCAAACCAAGAATTAACAACATCTTGTGCACAACAGATTTGACTTTGACTATGCTATTTTTTAGTTAAAACATTAATTTGACTCTGTTGCTCTTCAACTGAATCAACCATTGATTTACATATACCTTGGCCTCTAACAATTTGTGCAGGGGTAATCTCGAGGTCATACTCTTGTAACAATGTCATCCAATTTTCTCATTTTTCACCCAGTTTCTTTTGTACTAACAAGTTTCTGACAGCATGGTAAGGCACAATGACTTTAGTTCTAGATTTCAGTAGATATGATCGAAAATGTTTTACTTCTTTAAAAACAACGTAAGCCTGTTAATCTACAATCGAGTAATTAAGCTATGCTCCCTTGAAGTCTGATCTCATAAAGGCAATGGGGATTTCGTTGCTTTCAACATTCTTTTGGGTCAGCACAATGACATAAGATCGATCAGAGGCGAACGTATAAAGAGTGAAATCTTGTGAAAAATCAGGGCTCACTAGGGAGGGAGCCTCCACTATGGATTTTTTGATGGAGTCAAAAGATTGAATTTCCTATGGTCCCCAATGATATTGAACATCCTTTTTTATTAAGTTTTTCAATGGTCTTACTATTTTTGAGAAACTCGAGACAAACCTTCTGACAAAATTTATTTGACCTAGAAAAGATTGCATGGATTTTTTGGAGGAGGGGGGAGGGTGCTTGGAAATGGCTTGAGTTCTTTCAGGATTGATGATCATCCCTTCATTGGATACTATGAATCCGAGAAGCTTGCCTTGTTCCACTGTAAAGACAAACTTCTTAGGATTTAGAGATATGCCGTACTTGCAGCATCGTTGTAGAACAGATCTCAGATGGGATAAGTGATCTCTCTTATTTTTGGAGAAAACAGTAACATCATCAAGATAGACCACTACGGATTGATTGACGAGACCACGAAAGGCAATATCCATTGCTCTCTGGAAAGTGGCCCCGACATTTATAAGTCCAAAAGGCATTTTTCTGTAGGCGTAGGTACCCCATGGGGTACGAAAAGTGGTTTTCAACTAGTCTGGGGGAGACACGAGGACCTGGTTGTATCCTGAAAAACCATCTAGTAGTGAAAATCTTTTAGAATCGGCTACATGCTGGAGAATATGTTCCATTGGAGGAACATGATAATTGTCTTTGTCAGACGCTTGGTTTAATTTTTGAAAATCGACACAGATTCGAATTTCACCACTTTTCTTCCTTACAGGGACAAGATTAGATACCCATTGTGTGTGTCTTACTGGGAAGATTATATTTTCATTTAATAGTTTGTTTAGTTCTTTCTTGATCATGGGTTCGAGTTTAGGGTGCATCTTTCTCAGCTTCTGCTAAAAGTGTTGAGTCTGGGGTTTCATGGGGATGATGTGTTGTATAATGTTAGGGTCAAAAGTTTTCAAATCCTCGTATGTCCAAGAAAAGACATCCTTGAATTATTTAAACAGTTTTATAAAGGCCGACTTCTCTTGCTCGAAACATCTCGTTCCCAGATTGATACATTATGGATTATCTTTAGTCGCTAGATTTACTTTTTCATGGGTCAAGGAAGAACTATTTGTTTTACAATTTACTGATTTCCTGAATTTGTCATGCAAATCATAAAACTTTTCTAATCTTACCACGGATTTAGGGATAGAATATACCAGATTTGATGTTGATTCGGGAGACCTCGGGTCTGATATTACCGTAAAATTGTGGGTATCTTCATCGTGGGTGCCCTCATCGATAACTGCACCTCAGAAAGTGTCCTCCATGTGCAAAAAACTAATGATCTGTTGATCATCATCGAACACTCTCTAGTTAGTGATGTTGTCTGGGACTGATGGTATGAACAATAACTCAATTGAAAATGCGTTTGGAGAAAGACCTTCTACAGGCAAAATTTTGGAACCGACGTTATCTAACAAGTCAGCCTCAGAGTTGTTTGATCTTTGAATGGACTTAATGTTAAATGAAAAAAATTTGTGCATTAGATTCCATACCTTGGCTTGCTAACTTTTTAGGTGTGGCGATAGACAATGTATGGAATTTCTTACCTGTCTGACCACAATTTCCGAATCAACGAATACCATTAAGTTCTGTACATTCATATCTACTGCCTTCTTGAGTCCTTGTAGAAGTGCCTCGTATTCGACGGTGTTGTTTGTACATTCAAATTCTAATCGGCAAGCGATCAAAGTTTTATTACCTGCTAGGTTGATAAGTACACATCCTGCACCAGCTCCTTCTTTAGATATGGATCCATCGAAGTAGAGAGACCATATGTGAGATTCATCGATTGTGTTAGGCACATTAGGTAGAGCTGCTGACTGTGTGCATGTCACGAGTTCTGACTGTTGTTCCAGATCAATGATGATGAAAGTTTCCACCATGAAGTTACCGAAAAAGGTGTTCATTCCCTACATTTCTAGTGAATTAGTGGAAGAAGTAAATGGTTCATTAGCGTCATTTAAATCGGTCATAGTGTGCTTGAGGTAACGCTCATGATTAATCCTAATTCTGTTTGGATTTCCATTCTCTGGTAGCCATAAATGTGACCAGTCTGTCGCAAAGTATCCATGCAACTGTTCGAACCAATCCCTTCTTAAAAATAAACCGTACACTTCAGGGATGTCAACAACAATGATATCAATAATCTCGTGAACCTTAGGATTAAAGTATAGCCTAACAAGTACATTTTTTAATTCACCAATTACCTTAACATTCATCATATCAAGCTAGATGATTTTTAGACTGGAAGGTTGAACTTCAGCATTGATTTTTTGGTAGACAGACAAAGGCATTACATTTGATGATGCACCAGAATCTACCATGCCGTTATGTACATTTCTATTGAAATTTTCAAAAGTTAATAAAAAAGGTAGGAAATTTTTGCGAGTATTAACAACAAAACTTTGCTGATTTTTAGTCATTGTCCCTGAAATTACTTTATCTATATTTGATGCAGTTTTTTCAGTGAGGTCTCTTTTATCTGAGGGTTTGAGTGTTATTTTAGTAGGGACCTTTTGAGGTGTTTTAGGATTGATTTCTGCAATTTTCTTGCTGTTCAGATTGTTGTTTTTACTATTTTTTGCAATGTTCCGAAGCATTTTCTGCAGAAGAAAAGAAAATTTCAAAAGTTCATAAACATAAATATTAGCTCTAAGTTTCTTAAGGTCTTCATTCAAATCATATTATAAACTTGGGGTTGTTGAATTCTGTTTTGTTTCAATTTGTTTAAATTGTTTCTGAGGCGCATTAGTTCCTATTTCAGAAGAGGGTTTATTCTAACTTTTACTTCTAGTATTGTAAGGATAGACAGTTTCAAAATTGGCTTGAAAGATACTGTTGGAAAAATGCCCGAAGATATTAGGAGATGATTCCTCTTCTTCGACTGTTTCTTTTTCAACCACATATTTAGAATTCTCAGGGGGAACTAAGTTATCATGTGCTTCAAGGATTGTTTGTATAGCGTATTGTAAGCTTTCAAAATCCAGGCCTTCAAGGTTTGGGTTTGGTCGATTTGAGGGAAAAGGTTTTCTAAAAGGAGGTTTATAAGTCCCTTTTCTTGAAGATGCTTCCTTAGATGATCTCCTCAAGTCTACGACTTGATTTGATAATTTCTGGATGACCTTTTGTAAACTTTCCAAATTTGAGCTCTCTGATTGAGTTTTGGTTTGGGGAGGTCTAGGAAGAATTTCTATTTTCTTCTTAGAAGACGGGGTTATCTCTGCCTCATTACTAAGATTATCTTTTAGGCTCAAAATATATTTTTCTATTTGGCTTGCCTCCTCGAAGGCTTCCAGTAATGTTGCCTTCTTAGACCTTTTAACCCAAATTGCTACATTCTAGTGTAGATCTTTGGTGTAATATGTGACAATGAGATTTTTCACGGGCATTGAATCAATGGGGATTCAATTTTTTAACGTGAGGAACCTTCGGTTAAAATATTTTACTTTTCCTTGGGGTTCATCTTTAAGCTGGAGAGTTCCATGACTCGAATTTGTCCCAAGATACAATGGTGTGAGGTTACTGGGCAAAATACCATGTAGAGGCATTACCCTCAAATGTGTAGGGAAAGAGTCTATATACTACGTCTTCATGTTCTATGCTTTGGAGTCTAATGGCTAGCATGAATTTCTTTATGTGGTCCTCGGTGATTTTCTTAGAGTTTGGATCGAATTTAGGTAGCCACTTCTCCAGGTGTTTAGGTAAAGGGTCCAGGGGTCCAGGTATGGCCACAACATCTTGATCGAGCCAAGGTCTGGCGGGATTGTTTTGATTTTCCATGGGTGTAGGTGGTGTCGAAGGCTAATATGGTTCAGATGAAGAACTGCCTTTGTCAGATGACTCCTCTACTGAAGAGGAAGGAGATGAATGAGGTGGTGAAGGTGGGATACCAGATCCTCCAGCTCCAGGAGTGGGGGTGTGATATGGATTTGTGGGATTTATGAGCAAACCAGTGCCTTCAAGTTTCTCTCTGATATCAGAGAAATCTAGAGGTTGATTCAGGGGCCGAACAGGTTGTTTGATACGGGCCAAAGAACTATGTGTCCTTAGAAGTGACTGACAAACAATTTCTTGTATGTCAGACCCTTGAGGGTTTGGTGTTACTGGCTCAACGGTAATCTGTGGATTTTTCGTTTGAGGTAGTTTCTGTTTGAGAGGAAACTTTGTTGTCAGAATGACTCCTTGTTACTATAGGAGAGCGAGTGTGTGGGGGAGGAGTCTTGCGACCTCCACGTGCCATCAATTGTATTCAGGCCCTCCTTCTAGCACCATTTGTTGACGGGCGAAAATGACCATCTGTCAATTGGAAGAATGAGTCCGGTCCTAGGTTGTCTAAGTAACCCAAGCCATTTGGTATAACTCATTCTGATGGGTTTAATGGCTCCGTTAGCCAATCTAAATATCCTAAAAGAAACAAAATAAAAGAAATAAATAAGTATCTAATTACTGAACACTATATATATATGTACATATGCTCTAATGTAACTGTAGTAGATGTATTTAAGCAAAAGATAGATAACTCTTATTTATGGACATTATTTACAAGCTACAAGTTTTAATCTAAACTTATGAAACTCAATGTGAAATGACTACTTTGAAGAACATAAAGAAAGCACATAAAAATATTTTTTGATTTTTCCTTTATAAGTCTTAAACTAATAAAAGAAAATGTTATGAAATGGAAATGTATGGATAGTCAAAATCCAAAACATACGTTCGAATTTCAGTGATAAACAAATAGCAAAAAAATGTAAATAAGCTAACCTGTTAGCGAGCTAATGATATACATCCAAACATATGTACGATTAGAGAACATCTAACCACCTTGTCCAGGAGGAAAACCTGCAATGAACCTTAAATATGTTATGAATAAATGCAGAACAATTGTGTTGGCAGCTGAATTTTAATAACAAAAAGAGTGATACAAATAGTTACTGTGATCTCATGGTTGCAAGTAATTACATTAAGAAAAAATTGTTAGCAATAACCTTGCATTTAATATTTCAATGAAAATTAAGGAGAAATCCTGTAATTGAAGCTGAATAGACGATCACATGATTAATATCTGAAGCATCATTTATGGACAACATTTATAAAGGAATTATCCCAAAACATAGTAAATCATGAAGACTAAAGCTATCAAAACCTACTATCACATCAGGATAAACACAACTTAAATGAAGACACCATCCATAAGAAGCTAAAGCTGAAATGTGTATTGCTGTTCCATTAAAGTCTGTAAATCAATCGTCCATCTTCTGCCTTAGGCGATGATGATTTCATTACAAAAAATTGTAGTATTTAAAGATTTTAGGAAAACTAAGCATCCTATCTTCTAATATAGAATCAAATCCCAGGATGACTTGGTAATTACAAAAATAGAGGGTAATAAAACCACTCAATATCAAACTATATCTCTT
>ML797059.1:89844-101767 GCA_009831015.1 Picea engelmannii
ATCTTCTCGTGAGTCCAAAGTTCATAATGAAATTCCCACAATCATTCAAGGATATATAACAAAGTGATATCCAATGTTTATACCCTCTATTCAAACATGATGTGTTAAGTTATGTGATCCATAAACTTTGTGGCATTAGTTGTGCCATTAAACACTAGTGGATCTTTAATCTCTACATGAATCAACTTAATGGAATTTGGTAGTGTGCATATTTGTGTCAATTAATTCTCATACTCCCTAGGTGGCCCAAAAGTAATGGACACTTTGGAATAAATGAAATATGGTAATACTATTCTCCAACTCAACTTTCCAATAGCAGTTGGATTAATGTAGTCTTCCAACTATCCTATGGTGAGATTAATGTAGTCTTCCAACTATCCTAGTCTTCCAATACTTCTTCTATCTATTTAACAAATGTATTTCCCTACATTAGATCCAATGGATATACCATCCAATAACCCTTCTTATCAAATGACATCATTATCAAATTCCCAATCAATCCATTACAATACTAGGTATGGATATTTTTCATCTACTATGTCAATGAACTCAAAGTAAGCATAAATATTCACACAATCGAGATAAAATTTCATCTTGCCAATTTGAAAATGGGGAAAATGTGTGATTGGTTCACCAAATACCACTAGATAAACAAGTGGACCCAATTTGGTCATCCCATGAGTTCCCATGATTTCTTCAGTAGGATGTTAACATCCAACCCGAAGTTGAGCATAACTTCTCACACTCCATATCATTGAATCAATGCATTTAAGATAAATTATCTTCCATACCTTGTTCACTGGACATGGTTTAAGGGCCTATCTTGTGCCTCTATTGGTGACTCAAAAATTGGCCCAAGGATCTCCCTTAACTTTGTTGTGGATTTATCATTGTCTCTTATCTATAGAAAACTTTTCAAAAATTCTTTGACTTCATCTTCCACTATATATACTAGTAGAATCATGCATTGGCTTAATGGCCAAATTATGGAAGGTTTTTTATTTCTTGCATTCATAGTAACTATGTTTCTAGCATGAATAGATTCCTGCATCACCTTAATTACATATTTAAGGTAACCTTCCTTTCATAGTACATCAAACCTTGGTGCTCACAGTTGTAGAAAAATCTCCCTGCGGACAGGTAGATTGCCTCAAAGAGCTTGACCTTAAATCTAAGACAGAAAATGCTTAACGTGGACACTGACTTCCTTTAAAATCTATACAAACTAACACATGAGAAGGAAAGATAATAAAAGTACCTTTTTATCGATGTTTGTCCCTGCACGCTCTGAGTTAAGCTCCAATCCGTTGCTCCTCGCTGAGTCCTGTAGGCAAACAAGATACGACCACTTCCTACTCTATTGATATTAGCTTGAAAACAGATCTATCTATCAATGATAAGTTCATGTAACATCAAACACAAACTAGAAAGAAACAGGCCAAGCGTGTCATATTAATGAGAATAACGATAGCAGTACTTACAATCGTAGATGTGAATGCGACAGCTTCGTCAAGTCCCCTTCGTCTAACCCTTGCTTGAAAGATCCAAAACCTGGGTGACAACAGCTTCACTGATCACTCTCCTTTGGCTGACTATGTGTTTCCTATGAGATCATAGGTTTCATGCTAGCAATTCTTCCCCCCTTTTCACCATCATAGAGCTTGCTTATATAGGTTAAGAGGAGCTTAACCTCTTGAGTTATCTTTAGAACAAGTTAGGAACTTCCTCCTTAGATCAGGGATCTCCTAATGGAACCAAGAACTCGAATGCAACTGCCTTCTAAACTTGAAATATCCTCTCCTTATTCTCCTCAACGGGCCAACCACTGCCTCAGATTAGGCAGCGCTCCCTAAAAATGGACATCAGAGCGTTGTAGCGCTCCCTAGGAAGCTTGAGGGAAGCGCCAATGCTCCAAAGGTGGATAGCGCTCCTTCAGAGGGGCAAAAAAGCGTTATAACGCTCCCTGAGGCCTTATAGGGGAGCGCCAACGCTCCTAAGGTTGATTTTGGGGAGCACTCACCCTCAAAACCCTTGTTTAAGAGCTCTTCTCAGGTGTTAAGAGTTCCTTGACTTCAGTTAACCAGTTCTCCTTCTCCAAATCAAGTGCATGAGATGTCTTAAGTGCCTCCTTAGTGTTGTCATTATGGCAGTATTCTTGAACAACGTGTGCGACACTTGTGAACAACTTGCAACACTTGCAAAAGTTTTAAGGAAGATGTGACACTTACGACAATTGAGAGGAACATGCGACACTTATCCAGTTGAGTAATTTTGACATGTAACACTCACTATAAAGCTTGATATATGGGTCCTTGATTTGCATCTCTCATGTTTGTGCAAGAATTGGCTCCAAACTAGGTGACGATATTGATCCCAATGTAGGAACAACCTACTATATTTTCACCATGGATATAAAGCTCACAATTCACCATATTATCACTACTCTATCTCATGTATTGTTCCTCCCATTTATTAATCAATTGTACACAATCATGTGTATTATGGATTGTCTTTTGGTAGTACCCACATCAAGGATGGTGAGGATATAAGTAATTCCTTTCAATATACCCCACTTCATAATAATTATAAAATCATGGTTGGAGATGATACACTTAATTCCATAGAGCCCTATTACCCTAATTCTAATTATGTCCCCCATCCACTGCCATGGTTGAATCCATTGTTTTAGAAGATCTCACGAATCCCAACATCCAACTTCTCATGTAGATTTTTTTTTTTAAACCTACAGGAGGCGTGGAAATATCGACGAAAGTTCATTGCAAGGTAATGATTAGGTTTTATTAAGCATGGCAATATCGATGAAAGTTCATCGCAAGGTAATGATTAGGTTTTAGTAAGCGTGGAAATATCGACGAAAGTTTGTCGCACTTTTCCACGGTTTTGCATCGCACATATAGCATCTACGTCATAAATGTTTTCTTTGCCAAAAGTTTTCATCGCTACTGCCACGCTTTTTCGTCGCAACTTTCCACACTTTTGCGTCTCACATATGGCATCTGCATCATAATCTATTGGTAAGTTTTTTTACTTTGGCATGATTTTTTGTCCCTATTGCGACGAAGTTTCGTCGCTATTGCCACACTTTTTAAGGTAAATCTATATTGAGGATGAAGACATGTGGAGGGATTATTTCGCCTCTGTTTCCACGAATAACTGGTTCATGGATATAGTGATGAAAAAAGTTCCATGAAAAATAGTCTTTTATTTCGTGGAAATTGCGACGGATATGTGTGGCAGTAGCAACGAAAAACCGTGGCAAATTTGGTCATATGTAGTAGTGCCTCAACCCTGAATAAATGTTGACAAAGGACTTATCATAATTCCCAAGTCTACTAGGGAGCCTCCTATACACATAACATTAGTTTTAGTAATAAGAGTCAAGGCAAGAGAGCAATATGGTCAAACAAGAGTGCCTACCATGTCCACCGGATAAAACTTAAATGAATACTCCTATGGTTGGGAGGTTGATTAATATCGAAGTAAAAGTAAAAGACTAAGGGAAAACACCAAGGCCCAAGCATAGAGAAAGAAAGTGAACCAAGCGCTGATCCAAGAGGAGGAGGATCCAATTGGCACCCCAACTCACACCACATGGAAGGGAATCGTATTGGGGATGGAGAGTCAACTTGATAACCACCAGTCATGGAAAAAGGAAGAACCATGCCGAGGGTATACCCCATCCACTCAGAGAATTTTGTCAATGATTAACTATCCCGAAATCCATGGGAGTAAACTCCTAGAAGTTCGCTAACCCAAGGTGGTGGAAGAGTTATGCTGAATCATAATTAACCAATGAATTAGAGGGAAGCGCAGAAGGGAAGAAAATCATTGAGCACCGATTAAAAGTTTTTAAGACCAGAGGGGAGGATATGAGTAAGGATATTTTGGCATAAACCTTAGAGAGACCAAGTAGGAAAGGCTGCAGTATAATGAGCTTGGTTGGGAAATTGAGGATTGATCGTTGTACACCGAGAGGCCAGAAAGCAAAAGCAATCATGTAAATTGGGAAAAATGTAGAGGCATTCGTAAAAACACAGAGAGAATAAGCGTGAAATGAATGCATGCCTTCCCCAACAGGATGGGCACAGTTTTCTCCAGAAAACACAAATATATAAGGGTGAAAATGCCTTGTTTCTTTCCCCAACAGGCTGGGCACGTTTTTCTCAAGAAAATGCAGACCAAAATTCATTTTACACCCCCAAGTGCTACAGAGAAAATTCGAGGAGAAGAGAGAACTCTGGCTGAGCGAAATTAAGTGGAAACATGAAGCAACAAAAAGAAATCTGTGGGGGAATAAAGGGTAATGACTCAGATCGAGATCACTAGGTAATAAAGGGAGAGTCTGGGAGGTGTCAAGGGAAAAAATCTCAGGATTCCAACACCTCTGTTGTTTTCTTACAGGAATTGAACATTTAACAAGATCCTTATCTTTTATACTGGCAGTTAATATTTGGCTTGGTCAAAGGGTGACCAATAATTTATTTTATTTACGAGCGAAGTCCATTTGGTATTGAAGAAGAAAACCACTGGCAATTTTAGTATTTGAGGAGGCCTGCCATTGAGGCATGCAAGTCCCAAAGTACTAACTAGTTTCTAAGTCTATTTCCCTGATAATGTGTTGAAGTCGACAGGAATAGACTCGTCGAGGGAGGGCCTTGATGTATCCCCCATCAACGACACGAAACGAACATAGAGATAAAATTGGTGGATCAAATGGACTGACACAGGTTTTGAGGAAAGATATTTGGGATGGCTGACTCTCAAGGCGGATACTTCCCTTGAACACTGAGGCACAACAACAAAACATGATGTGGACCAACACTTATGCAGTGGATACGGTGACTTGCGTTGGGTGACCCAAAGGAGTGAAAGGGACTCAAAGGATTTTCTCAGTGCAGAGGTTCAATGGATTATGATGCATGCAAATGACAAAGTGTCGTGTTCAAGGGCGACTCTAAGAAGTATTGGATGATGTTCTCAAGAGACTGCTTGGCTTGCTCCTTTCAATTTCCCCCCCCATCCAGATGGATGAGTACCTATTTCTGATTTAATGAGCTCGAGGAGGATAACACATGCTCCATATAACTCACCTTTGGTAAGTTACTCTTCCTTTGTTTAACGAACCAGAAGAAGTAAGGGTTCAATCCCATGTGGGCCCGTCGATGTGTGATTTAACGAGTCCAAAGACAGAAAACTCGAAGGTTTTTCGGGATTATAGAGTTTGGAAAAACACTTAAAAGAGAACTCTCTCAGTTCCTTTTTCGTACAGTAGTCTAACGAGACCGAAAAAGAGATAAACTATCGCTCGAAAGACGCCCTTTCTGGCCTTTTAACGAGTGTGAAAGGAAGCAAGATCACTCGACAATCTTTTCATATTTAGAGAGTCTGAAAAGAGTTTAAAGATGACTCCAGGGAGTTCCTTTTTCGTGTGTTCGTGTATCTGTACGGGTCTGAAAAAGAGATAAAATTTTACCCAGTTGCATTCTCATGCATTTACGAGCACGAGAAAGAACAAAGACTAAGCTCGGTATGCCCCCAGCTTGAAAGCTGGTGGCTTAGCTCCAGAATGATCATCAAAGGCTGGAGACATGCCCCCCAAGCTTCAATTCATTCACCGACTTTGAGGTTGTCACCAATTTCTGTGCTAGATGGAGAAAAAGGATACAGGTGGATGAAATGAAGGCTCAAGAGAGGTGACTGTTTCATTTTTTAACGAGCTTGACACAGGAAAAGAACTATGCTCAAGGTTCTGGGTTCGATCCCCAGATTGTTGTTTCATTTTTTAACGAGCATGCTATAGAGAAGAAAACTATGCTCAAAGCCTCTGTTTCATTTTTTAATGAGCTTGCCACAGAGAAGAGAAACTATGCTCGTGGCCTCTGTTTCATTTTTTAACGAGCTTTCCACAGAGAAGATAAACTATGCTCGTGGTTTCATCCGGATCATGGCTTCCAAGAGGATAATGCTCTGGAAGGATACCATGTCGAGGGATAAAACGTGGTCATGGCCTCCAAGAGATCTTCGCTGGATGGAATATAATCACTCGAGAAGGAACACATGTCAGGGGCCGCGATAGGAGTAAGGAGATCAGGCTCCAATAAACTTACCGAAGAGATCACCATGTAAACTATCGGATCCAAATTGTTGGAAGTTGAAGTCATGGGAGACAACACCACATAATTGACATGCGGTGGGGGTGATACTGTCTGCATATAGGAACCACTTAGGGAGGTAACCCAGTCGGGGCCGATGAATGAAAGTTGATCAATAGTCACAATTCTTCCATCGTGAGGGAAAGATATCACACGGAAAAGGGTGGATACAAGAGCTTTCATAGCATAGACATAATCCCGCCCAAGGAGTAAATCGAAATCCAAGGGGTCTCAGACTACCATGACATCAATAAATATAGTTTTCCCTCCCAAAGTTACAGGAAACTGAGGAAGGATCCCTAAAGGTTGACTAGCTCTTTTGTTAAAAGCTAACAGATTCTGTGTAACCGGTGCAAGCTATGAACAACCCAAAGCATACCAAGCAACAAAAGACAAAATACTAACGGACGCACCTTCATCTATTAGCGTTTGAGGAATGTCCCGACCACGAACCTATACTGTAATCTGGAAAGGAATGTGGGAGGGAAGACGAGGTCTAGTTAGCGCACCCCAATAAAAAAGGATGGCCTCATTACTTGGAGGGGGTTTCGCAGGAGAAGGAAGAATGCCCCCCAACACGGTAGAGTCTATATTAACGAGAAAAACATGGGCAGTATCGGGTTTACTCTCTAGCAGGAGAGTAGGATCAACCAATGATTGGATCGGATCAACCAATGGTGGACTTGGATAGACCACTTTAGCACTCTTCAGAGGAAGAGTGGGACTGACCAAGGAAGGGACTGGATTAGTCACTTTGACATTCTGCAATGGAGGAATGGGATCGACCAATGGTGAAACTGGATTGACTACTTTGGCACCCTTCATAGGAAGAGTGGGACTGATCGAGGAAGGGGCTAGATCAGTCACTTCAACATTCCTCAATGGAGGAATGGGATTGATCGACGGTGAAACCGAATCGACCACTTGAGTTTCATTCTCCAAGGGAAGAATGGGGTCGACAGGTGGAAACGGATTGACCACTTTGGTGTCACTCTCTAATGGGAGAGTGGGATTGACCGAGGATGAAAAGAGATCGACCACTTTGGTGTCACTCTTTTGATGAAGAGCGAGGTTGATCGATGACGAAGCTTGATCAACTACTTGGGTTCATGGTTCAATCGAGGAGGAAACTAGATTGACCACCTGATCATTCGGATTGACCAGTCCATCAACCAACGATGGGTTGGGCGAAAGCTTATGACAACCTTTTGGATGTTGAAATTTTTCCAAAAGAGAAGAATCCTCGTCCATGCGAGGACAAAGGTGAGAGTAATGATTACCTTTACATAACATGCAAGGGAACTTGACAGTTTTCTTCTTCTTACCAACCTTAACATCACTAGTTGACGGGGTATCATCGACATGACCGACATAGGCCGATGATGTGGAGGACCACATTTCTAAGACCTGGGTAAGACCGGGGCAATCCCTCAGAAAGTGGTCACCCTTACAAAGGCTGCAAGGGAATTTGGGTTTTGGATTTTTCATTTTAATCTTGTTGATCTCATCAACACTCCTAGTACTATTAACAGTAACTAGTTTCTTAGAGACAACATCTGATGTTGTTGGGGCCTTTTTCCTTTTCGGGTTCTTCTTCTTCTTCTCTTTCCGTTTCTTCTTCTTCTGATCAACCTGGCTACTTGATTTAGATCTTTCACTAGGCGAAGAAGGAGAAATGGAAGGAGACTTGATGGATGAAGAAGGAGAAAAGTCGACATGAGGTTGATGTGTGGGTGGTGTATCGACATCCAAAGTATTAGGCGCAATTGAAACATTGAAAGGATTCGGGATCACCAGAGTGGGGAACAACCAACCTAGTAATCCAATAGTGAGTCCTGGAAGACTCAGTGTGGCAACATATGGAGGACCAAAGTTTCCAAATGAAGGAAAGGTATAAGGTTCCCCAGGAGAAGGGGTTCCTCCATTGGTACTCCCAGGGTTCGATGCCATTAACACTGACTCGACCTAAGGTCCACTAAGTAAAACAAACAACAGACGCTACAAATCTAAGAAGCAATCAATAAAACAAACCTTCCTATGATGAGACCACTAGTTGGTGATGAAATCCAACATCGCGAGATCAAAATAGGAAGGGGCAGGGATAGAGCGGGTGGATCAGTTACGTTGGCGACCTGCTTAACAGACTTACGCCTTGGTGCAAGCTTCCACGTAGTAATTGTGGATTTACCCTCCAAGGAGCCCGAGTGAGTTTGACCAACGTCTGTTCCAGGTACAGTGAGACTTCCCTTCACCATCACCTTGTGTGAGACCCTAAAGATTATAGCTACTAAGGTCACCAACTCGTAGTCATCCCCTGGGCGGGTACAGTCAACAGTCCAGTCGGAACGTACGGGCAGGGTATCGAGCCTGAAATCAACTAAAAGGCTTCCACACAGTAATTGTGGATTTACCTCAAAGTGATCACCATAATACGATCTGACCACCACAATCAGTTAAACCATGGAGGGTTAGTCCCCGTAGCTCACCCGAATGCGACCTCGTGCGTAACCCCTGTGTGAGAGGGGGATCCTAGGTAGACTAATATGACAATTGGATTTCACTCTCCCTACCACAAGACACTAAGTTTGTTTGATAGCTTTGGAAATTTATCCTTTCAACCTATTCCAAATCCCTACACCTTAAACTAATGTAGGTTTGCTAACAAAGATGTAAAAAGTCTGATAAATTTTAGTTAAGCGTTGATTTTAATGGTTGTTGTTTACTCAGAGGGTGTACGAAAGTGAAACTGATGGAATGATGACTCAATTCCCAAAAATATGCACGAAATATGATAAACAATCATTTCTTTTCAATGAATACCTATTTAAGGGAAAGAGGAAGAGTCGTTTTCACTATCAAACAATTGATAAGGAATGCCTTCAATCAATTTTGTTCTCAATCAAATCCAATATGATGCTACAACATTTCAGAAATGCAAACTAATATGCAAAATCAATCATGAAGATGTCTCTTTATTGTTTGTATATGAATAATGATTAATTCAAACAATGCTCATCTTGCTAATTATCTTTTTGGATCAATGAAAATCAGACCAACACAAGCAAGAATCATACAAACAATACACTCTCTCATCGTGATCAAAACAAGAAGTGGAAGAAAAGAGACAATCAAAGAGAAACCAAACTTCACACCCAAAAAAAATAAAAATCGAAGAACAACGATCTTAACTAAAACCAATGAAAAGATATGTAGACCTTTGATGACCTTCACCAGCATTTTTCGTTCAGTTGACGAGGAGAGAAAGACAATGCATGGGTTTCAAACTCCAAATGGCAGAAAAACTCAACAACAATAGTGAAGAAGGCTACCAAATCCAAACAACAAGATACTTGTTCTCCAAGAAAAAGACATATGTCAAAGCTGGAAAGAAGAAGGATTGACTCACAAGGTTACCCAGCAAGAGAGACACAGAGGAAAAACCCTGAAAAAACAATTCTGGAAGGTGTACTGGCCAAAGGGGGGCCAGGGCTCTGTTGTCAAGGAAAAGGAGAATTATAGCGCTCTGTGTAAGGATATTAGGGAGCACTGGCGCTCTGTTAACATAGGGACAGGGGCGCCAGGTTCAAAAACTCCCAAAAGTGTCAAAAACTACAAAAATTGTAATTCAATTTCGACAATTAGGCTGAGTGTGATGGGGTAGGGAGCCAATCAGCTCATGAAACCAATCAAAACAGGAGTGAACCAGGTCTGAAACAATCAAGGGATAGAAAAAGGTCAATGAGGAGAAATCAAAACAATAAGTTTCGATTTGAGGCTATCTCCCCAGTGGAGTTGCCAGTTTCTGTTGTAGGAAAATCTCCCTGCAGACAGGTAGATTGCCTCAAAGAGCTTGACCTTAACTCTAAGACAGAAAATGCTTAACGTGGACACTGACTTCCTTTCAAATCTATACAAACTAACACATGAGAAGGAAAGATAACATAAGTACCTTTTTATCGACGTTTGTCCCTGCACGCTCTGAGTTGAGCTCCAATCCGTTGATCCTCGCTGAGTCCTATAGGAAAACAAGATACGACCAATTCCTACTCTATTGATATTATCTTGAAAACATATCTATCTATCAACGATAAGTTCATGTAACATCAGACACAAACTAGAAAGAAATAGGCCAAGAGTGTCATATTAATGAGAATAACGAAAACAATACTTACAATCATAGATGCGAATGTGACAACTTCGTCAAGTCCCCTTCGTCTAACCCTTGCTTGAAAGATCCAAAACCTGGGTGACAACAGCTTCACTGATCACTCTCCTTTGGCTGATTGTGTGTTTCCTATGAGATCATAGGTTTCATGCTAGAATCTCCAGTCTGCGAAATCGGATATTCTGGGTTCGATCCCCAGTGGAGTCGCTAGTTTTTGTTGTAGGAAAATCTCCCTGCAGACAGGTAGATTGCCTCAAAGAGCTTGACCTTAACTCTAAGAAATAAAATGCTTAACGTGGACACTGACTTCCTTTCAAATCTATACAAACTAACACATGATAAGGAAAGATAACAAAAGTACCTTTTTATCGATGTTTGTCCCTACACGCTCTGAGTTGAGCTCCAATATGTTGCTCCTCGCTGAGTCCTGTAGGAAAACAAGATATGAACACTTCCTACTCTATTGATATTAGCTTGAAAACAGATCTATCTATCAACGATAAGTTCATGTAACATCAGACACAAACTAGAAAGAAACAGGCCAAGCATGTCATATTAAGGAGAATAACGACAGTAGTACTTACAATCATAGATGCGAATGCGACAACTTCGTCAAGTCCCCTTCGTCTAACCCTTGCTTGAAAGATCCACAACCTGGGTGACAACAACTTCACTAATCACTCTCCTTTGGCTGACTGTGTGTTTCCTATGAGATCATAGGTTTCATGCTAGCAATTCTTCCCCCCTTTTCACCACCATAGAGCTTGCTTATATAGGTTAAGAGGAGCTTAACCTCTTGAGTTATCTTTAGAACAAGTTAGGAACTTCCTCCTTAGATCAGGGATCTCCTGATGGAACCAAGAATTCGAATGCAACTGCCTTCTAAACTTGAAAGATCCTCTCCTTATTCTCCTCAACGGGCCAACCACTGCCTCAGATTAGGCAACGCTCCCTCAAAATGGACATCAGAGCATTGTAGCCCTCCCTAGGAAGCTTGAGGGAAGCACCAGCGCTCCAAAGGTGGATGTCACTCCTTCAGAGGGGCAGACAAGCGTTATAACGCTCCCTGAGGCCTTATAGGGGAGCGACAACGCTCCTAAGGCTGATGTGGGGGAGTGCTCACCCTCAAAACCCTTGTTTAAGAGCTCATCTCAGGTGTTAAGAGTTCCTTGACTTTAGTTAACCAGTTCTCCTTCTCCAAATCAAGTGCATGAGATGTCTTAAGTGCCTCCTTAGTGTCGTCATTATGGCAGTATGCTTGAAAAACGTGTGCGACACTTGTGAACAACTTGCGACACTTGCGAAAGTTGTAAGGAAGATGTGACACTTATGACAATTGAGAGGAACATGCGACACTTATCCAATTGAGTAATTTTGACATGTAACACTCACTATAAAGCTTGATATATGGGTCCTTGATTTGCATCTCTCATGTTTGTGAAAGAATTGGCTCCAAACTAGGTGACGATATTGATCCCAATGTAGGCACAACCTACTATATTTTCACCATGGATATAAAGCTCACAATTCACCATATTATCACTACTCTATCTCATGTATTGTTCCTCCCATTTATTAATCAATT
>ML797059.1:101817-126049 GCA_009831015.1 Picea engelmannii
AATTATAAAATCATGGTTGGAGATGATACACTTAATTCCATAGAGCCCTATTACCCTAATTCTAATTATGTCCCCCATCCACTGCCATGGTTGAATCCATTGTTTTAGAAGATCTCACGAATCCCAACATCCAACTTCTCATGAAAAATAGTCTTTTATTTTGTGGAAATTGTGATGGATATGTGTGGCAGCAACAACGAAAAACCATGGCAAATTTGGTCATATGTAGTAGTGCCTGAACCCTGAATAAATATTGACAAAGGACTTATCATAATTCCCAAGTCTAATAGGGAGCCTCCTATACACATAACATTAGTTTTAGTAATAAGAGTCAAGGCAAGAGAGAAATATGGTCAAACAAGAGTGCCTACCATGTCCACCGGATAAAACTTAAATGAATAACCCTATGGTTGGGAGGTTGAGTAATATCGAAGTAAAAGTAAAAGACTAAGGGAAAACACCAAGGCCCAAGCATAGAGAAAGAAAGTGAACCAAGCGCTGATCCAAGAGGAGGAGGATCCAATTGGCACCCCAACTCACACCACGTGGAAGGGCATCGTATTGGGGATGGAGAGTCAACTTGATAACCACCAGTCATGGAAAAAGGAAGAACCATGCCGAGGGTATACCCCATCCACTCAGAGAATTTTGTCAATGATTAACTATCCCGAAATCCATGGGAGTAAACTCCTAGAAGTTCGCTAACCCAAGGTGGTGGAAGAGTTATGCTGAACCATAATTAACCAACGAATTAGAGGGAAGCACAGAAGGGAAGAAAATCATTGAGCACTGATTAAAATTTTTTAAGACCATAGGGGAGGATATGAGTAAGGTTATTTTGGCATAAACCTTAGAGAGACCAAGTAGGAAAGGATACAGTATAATGAGCTTGGTTGGGAAATTGAGGATTGATCGTTGTACATCGAGAGGCCAGAAAGCAAAAACAATCGTGTAAATTGGGAAAAATGTAGAGGCATTCGTAAAAACACAGAGAGAATAAGGGTGAAATGCATGCATGCCTTCCCCAACAGGATGGGCACAATTTTCTCCAGAAAACACAAATATATAAGGGTGAAAATCCCTTGTTTCTTTCCCCAACAGGCTGGGCACGTTTTTCTCAAGAAAATGCAGACCAAAATTCATTTTACACCCCCAAATGCTACAGAGAAAATTCGGGGAGAAGAGAGAACTCTGGCTGAGCGAAATTAAGTGGAAACATGAAGCAAGAAAAATAAATCCGTGGGGGAATAAAGGGTAATGACTCAGATCAAGATCACTAGGTAATAAAGGGAGAGCCTGGGAGGTGTCAAGGGAAAAAATCTCAGGATTCCAACACCTCTGTTGTTTTCTTACACGAATTGAACATTTAACAAGATCCTTATCTTTTATACTGGCAGTTAATATTTGGCTTGGTCAAAGGGTGACCAATAAGTTATTTTTATTTACGAGTGAAGTCCATTTGGTATTGAAGAAGAAAACCACTGGCAATTTTAGTATTTAAGAGAAATTGCCATCATTTGAAAATATTAAGATGTATAATTCTGAATTGAATTTTTTTCATTCAATTTTTTTCAGTATCATACAGAGCTTGGTAATTATGCCTAGTTGGGATATCTGAGAAGATAAATAAATGAAAATTGCCACAAACTAATAGCAACAAAAAGATCACTGGTTGATCACAATAGAGAGCAGAGAAAAACATGAGTGAGGCTATGTAAGATTAGTTTAAGAAAACTCTAGATCTTTTCTTGATTGATTTCTGGGCAAGCAATAAAAGCAGAGATGGTATCCCTCTTCAAAAACTTTGAGAAGAAAACAAATGATAAACAAATAAATAAATCGTTAGGTGGTATGAGGTAATTTCTTGGATCAATGAAGAAGGTGTGCTGAGATAAAGGTAGACCGGTTGGGGTGTAAAGAAGGAAGAAAACACAGACAATCCAATAAAATTTTAGAGCTTGGGTTTCCAGGGAGAAGATGATTAGCTTAGGCATTGACCAATCAATTTAAATTTCAGCGTGAGGGTTTTGCCAAGGAGAGAAAACTAACTATACGCCAAGAAGAAAACACAAATTCACCACATCTACATAATTAAATTAAGTCTCCTCAAAATTTAAATCCTTGAATAAAATTATGGAATGCATTGCAATAGAATCAAACACATTTAATTTGAAACTTAATGAAATCAACATAGTTTAGGATTACTGTGACCGAGGCGAAGAATCGAGCTTTGTTGTCCTGTGCTTGTGCTCCATCCAACTCCTGCTTGCTAACCATTGATACCTCATCGATGTCTCCCAACCAATGCTAGGGGTACTCTTCTTCCCCCTGAGCCCCTCAAGTCACAAAGGGGACACACACACAAACCAGAGGATAATATAGCACCCAACTCACCTCGCAAGGTCGAGCTACCACTCTCTATTTGAGCTAGGTATCCCAACTCCCACAAGAAAAATCAGTCAAGAAAATCCGATAGAATAACCTTACGCCTACCAGTCGTGATCCATTCCCCTCCTCTGCCATTTATTTTAAAGAGTTATCTTAGTGACTAGTTGCCAAAATGCACATTTAATTCTTTTTATTAAAATTTTATTAGGAATATTCTCCCCCGTACACTTTTCACTCGATCCCTTAGTTGCACTAGAAATTATTTTAATTATTTTAATTAATTTTCCAATTTCCCTCAACCACCTAAAAGCGTTCTTAAAAATGCTCCTCAATGTCCCTTTATTCCCTCACTTTCCCTTAATGACCGATGCCTTTCTTAAAGCTTAGTTGAGTTCAAATTTGAAAATTTCTCTAGACTAGATTCCCTTCTATGTTCCACATTCCTTTTGTATTTAAGTTTCCCCTTTTTGGTCTAAGTTCTAAATTATCAAGTTTTGCACATATCTAGCCATTAAATGTTTGGATAAATTCTTTCTCTTCTAATTTTTAAATTTGATTTTTCTTCATCCCCCCCTTTTATTAATTAAATAATTAGTTTTAGTCCTCATGTCCTACTTAGACCTAAGATTTAAATTCAACTAGGCTTAGAAAATTTTAAGGGAAGGTTATAATTATAAACTTTACTCATACATAATTATTTTAAGGCTGACTAAGTCAAGGTAAGATATCGTTTTCTAGGCACCTAGGTTCATTGACTCACCTATGTTTGCAAATCGCGATGTTCCCTTCAAGACACACTATGTGCTCCAAGGGTGCCACTCACCTTCATTCAAGTTTCATTTATGCGACATGCCCTTCAAGACGCACTACGTGCTCCAAGGAGTACTCGACTTTTGACTGATTTTGGTAGACATCAAGCTATTGGAGTCAATACTCCATTAGGTGACCTTGTGGGAGACTAAAATCCTCTAAGGAATAAGGACCCTACCTTATTGCATGCCCCTTATAATCTTCGTGAGAGACTGTCTCAGTATTCCTTCACGACAACGTGGATCTCTCGAGCTAGGTAATCGTTAACCTACAGTTCAAGCCACAACGAGAGTGCTATTAGGCTATGGAAGGGTTGTTGCCACACCTCTCCATCAATATATTTTGTTGTCATGCATGACCCCTTTGCTCCAAATGTGAGACTGGTTAGCAAGCTATCATCATCCTGCATCCATCAACGAACATGTCAACTATCTATAAACAACATCATAATATACTAGTCATATGTCACATATACAATAACATAATTATGCAAACCATAAATGGTCCACTCCCTGACTCGATCCGAAGTCCAATGAGGTCCATCGATACCATCGACATCCTTAATCTATCTAGAGTCCTTCACACTAAGGAGAAACTAGTCAACAACACTTGTCTATACATAAATAACTTAACATAGCATGACATCATAATCCACAGTCTCAACATCATAATCCATAAGCTAAGTAGTCAATCATATAATGAATCATATTACTTGCATGCAAGTGTCCTCAAAGAATAAGTCACATTAGGTGTGTGCAAGAGTGGGATGTTACATACACCCCCTCTTGTTTTAAAATTCGTCCCAAAGTTTTACAGTATACAAGTGTAGAAATAAAGTATCTGAAAATATCTAAATGTCTAGCTATCAACAAAATGGAAACTGTCGATGCATATCATATGCATCCACCCAGGTAGTCGAGTGTGGACTATAATTGTCCCACTAGACCTCGAGCTGATCGACAGTTTGATACCGTAGCTGTCAAATGCGATGGTCCAGAAGGTGGATTGGCTCCGCTGTGAGCACACCCTTGGCCCACATATGCCAAGAATTCAGTCAATCTCATGCGTAGGATCACTGACCTAAATTCACACACATATATAAGATAAACATCGCGTAACACCTCAAGAATGAGGCACGGTGTTGAGGAAAAGATATGAAATGATCTTACTCAAACACTTTTAGATCCTGCTTGGCTAAAGAAAGATAGACGAGAATATCACCCTATGTTTATAGCCATCAAAATGATATCCTAACTCACAAGTATTATTTACAAGTGCTTAGGCTGTTTTTTTATAATTAAAAGCTTGCTAAAAAAATCATTATTTATGTAATTTTCTGAATATATCAGATGCTGAAATAAAGATAGAGACAAAAGTAAAGACACCAAGTCAATAATAAAAACAAATGAGACATAAAGAAATCCTTTATTTCATTCCATTTCATCAAAGAATCGTTATTTTTACAAAATTTCCTGAGGAAGTTTTGGACCAAAGTCAAACTTATATGTCCCCGATGAAACATACAAAAAGACTTTTGACAGAAAATAAAAAAACTGAACTTGAAAAGATGGATCGGTTTGCCACAGATTGTTTCCCACTCGACTATGCATAATAGCCTTTGTTAGCCATGAAAACTAATTCACAAACAAACAAGTCTACACAGACTATCAAAGATAGATCAACACCTTTGAAAAACAAGTGTCTGAATGATGTAATTCAACCCTAAATCTTGTTGTCTACAATAGGACCCTGCTATCATAAAAAAAAATTAGGCTTCCAATGAATTAAGGAATGAATGAAAACTGAATTATCTCAACAAAAACTCAAGAGAAAACCTTAGTATGCTTCTCCTTCTATCTCCTCAGGTTCCTCCCTTTCCTTTTGCCTTTAAGCAAATTAGAATTGGTTGAAGTAGTTGAACTACTTCATTAGTTAAGTTAACTAAAACTCAATCAACTTTTTAGTTAGGGGGGAAAGTAATAAATCATAATAAGGGTTTTTAAATAAATAATAATAACTAGTAGGTGGGACCCCTTGTGACTCCTTTTATCTTTTAACAATCATAACACAACTAGTTAATTAAAAAAAACATCCCTCCTTGTGAATTCCATCACCACATTCATATTTGACCATTTATCTCAATGATATTTGAAATTATTTCCAAAATATATTACTCATATATCCAAAAATAGCATGTTTTCCAAAATTTTAGAAGTCAATTGTTATCATCAGTTTAAAAATAGAAAAAAACTTAAAATCCATATTTTCCACTCTGAGATGAAATCCTTCCCTTGTTGTTTCTATCACCTTTTTATCTCTCTAAATTTTCTGGGCTGTGCTAAGCCTTTAGGCCTAATCTCGTTGATCACATGAGAACAATCATCCCTCAAATGCATGCGGGAGGACAAGGATTTATTAGAACCATTGGAGGGTGAGGAAAGGGAAACAATGGATTTTCCTTTGTCAGGGGCATGGTGGGCCTCGATTTTCAACCTTTTAATCACATGGGAAGACTGAAATGGTGAGTGGACATGGGAAACTTGGAAAATATAATTTATAGGCGGGGGAGCATGTAAAGACAAATTGGGCCAGCCACAATGTTGGGAGACTGCAGGGTGGACAATCTCTTGCCATCTGTCATTTTCGGGAACTTCAGGTTGCAATGAGACATGAGGATGCACGGGGACACCAGAGGCCTATGGGGCTTGGAAGGGAGGCGTTTCAGGCCTAGGTTGGACCACTTCTTGCCCAATCCAATTAAAAAACCCAACTTGAAATAGTTGGCCTAACTCTTGTGAGTCAACATCAAAGTGTATGGAGAATATTGGCCTTCTAGGGCCCCTGTTCCAATTACCTCTTCCTCGGTTACCTCTTCCATGGCTACCTCAGCTAAAAAATCTCATTCCTGTATGCATAATTGATTAACAAATAGTTCCTTTAACAACCATATATGACAACTCCTTTTAAAATATGAAATAAATTTTGGCTCAAAAACATATTAAACTCATACAATCCAATCCATACAAATTGTTTAATCGTTGTCAATGAGAAGGGGGGTGAACAAAGGTTATGGGATATGCGAGGGGTTGTATTGAGCGAAAAATGTTAAAATGAAGGGGAAAAGAACATGGTTACTGCTCACAGACAACAAACAATCAAATGTAATGTAAACCAAAGAACATATCATTATAATCCATCACTGTGATCTTAAACTGTCATAATACAAAGTTCCCCTTAACTGTAATTAAATTTTAGGAACATGGAGTGGGTAATGAATTTTGGGAAGGCGAGGGGATTATAATTAGCGAAAAGTGAAATAATGGTAGGGGAAAAAAGTAGATACTGTTCATAAATTAATCAAGTAATCCATAAAACACTTCTGTATTTAATTCAAACGATCCAACACTAACCAAATAATTACTGTGATCAATTAACAATTATTGTGTATAATTTAACCATTACGGTGTGTTAAACTTGCTCACTGTTCTCATTTAAATCCTTAACACTTCCAATTAACACAATTCCGTCATAATCAAAATAATATGATTTCCAAACAACTTGTATAAAGAATCTTGTTTCCTTTCATTTCTTCCATTTAATATTAAAAAAAAATCCCAATGAACACACAGTCATTTGTTTCAACTATGTTCAACATCAAAACTATCAACCACTATCCATAAATTACTTCCTCAAATCAAACACAGGCACAAGTTCTTGTAAAATCGTGCCCGATTCCATTCTTCTAATCAATTTAACAATTAAATTGCAGTGAAACCATACTGTTATAAAACCCGTGCCCATATCTAATGGTGAAATCAACCAATACGATGCACAATATTCATAAACATCCACAAAAGACAACCAAGTTACAAATATCAATTCTTTAAATTGCAATGATCCCGATCGAGCAATATTAAACACACAACAATCACCAAAACAATTTATACCACGCTATAGAAACACACAGACAACTCAAAATGCAAAGAAAATTTATGTGACTGTACATGTCTAACTACTCCAAATCAAAACATCAAACGATGATGAGTTATCAATCCAATACAAGGAGGCAACAACTGTATGCCCAATTCCATGTCTCAAATCAACCAATTTAAACCACGATGAGCTATCGATTCAACTGTCATAATGAATAATGCGGTGACTATATACCAATAATAACAACCACTGTCAATGCTATTGATAGAGAAGATCCAACAATCAACCATTATCGACGATACTACACCAACTCATAACAATCAACAATATGCCCGAGAGGATATAATTGGCTCAATTCATCACAATCGGGCTTGAGTAATGAGGAAGTTTTGGACCAAATTCAAACTTAGATGTCCCCGATGAAACATACAAAAATACTTTTGACAGAAAATAAAAAAACTGAACTTGAAAAGATGGATCGGTTTGCCACAGATTGTTTCCCACTCGACTATGCACAATAGCCTTTTTCAGCCATGAAAACTAATTCACAAACAAACAAGTCTACACAGACTATCAAAGATGGATCAACACCTCTGAAAAACAAGTGTCTGAATGATGTAATTCAACCCTGAATCTTGCTGTTTACAATAGGATCCTGCTATCATAAAAAAAAAATAGGCTTCTAATGAATTAAGGAATGAATGAAAACTGAATTATCTCAACAAAAACTCAAGAGTAAACCTTAGTATGCTTCTCCTTCTATCTCCTCAGGTTCCTCCCTTTCCTTTTTCCTTTAAGAAAATTAGAATTGGTTGAAGTAGTTGAACTACTTCATTAGTTAAGTTAACTAAAACTCAATCAACTTTTTAGTTACATGGAAAAGTAATAAATCATAATAAGGGTTTTTAAATAAATAATAATAACTAGTAGGTGGGACCCCTTGTGACTCCTTTTATCTTTTAACAATCATAACACAACTAGTTAATTAAACAAAACATCCCTCCTTGTGAATTCCATCACCACATTCATATTTGACCATTTATGTCAATGATATTTGAAATTATTTCCAAAATATATTACTCATATATCCTAAAATAACATGTTGTCCAAAATTTTAGAAGTCAACTGTTATCATCAATTTAAAAATAGAAAAAAACTTAAAATCCATATTTTCCACTCTGAGATGAAATCCTTCACTTGTTGTTTCTATCACCTTTTTATATCTCTGAATTTTCCTTGGGCTGTGCTGAGCCTTTAGGCCTAATCTCACTGATCACATGAGAACAATCATCCCTCAAATGCATGCGAGAGGACAAGGATTTATCAGAACCATTGGAGGGTGAGGAAAGGGAAACAATGGATTTTCCTTTGTCAGGGGCGTGGTGGGCCTCGATTTTCAACCTTTTAATCGCATGGGAAGACTAAAATGGTGAGTGGACATGGGAAACTTGGAAAATCTAATTGATAGGCGGGGGAGCATGTAAAGACAAATTGGGCCAGCCACGATGTTGGGAGACTACAGGGTGGACAATCTCTTGCCATCTATCATTTTCAAGAACTTTAGGTTGCAATGAGACATGAGGATGCACGGGGACACCAGGGGCCTGTGGGGCTTGGAAGGGAGCCCTTTCAGGCCTAGGTTGGACCACTCCTTGCCCAATCCAATTAAAAAACCCAACTTGAAATAGTTGGCCTAACTCTTGCGAGTCAACATCAAAGTATATGGAGAATATTGGCCTTCTAGGGCCCCTGTTCCAATTACCTATTCCTCGGTTACCTCTTCCATGGCTACCTTGGCTAAAAAATATCATTCCTGTATGCATAATTGATTAGAAAATAGTTCCTTTAACAACCATATATGACAACTCCTTTTAAAATATGAAATAAATTTTGGCTCAAAAACTATTAGACTCATTCAATCCAATCCATAAAAATTGTTTAATCGTTGTCAATGAGAAGGGGGGTGAACAAAGGTTATGGGATATGCGAGGGGTTGTATTGAGCGAAAAATGTTAAATTGAAGTGGAAAAGAACATGGTTACTGCTCACAGACAACAAACAATCAAATGTAATGTAAACCAAAGAACATATCATTGTAATCCATCATTGTGATCTTAAGGTGTCATAATACAAAGTTCCCCTTAACTGTAATTAAATTTTAGGAACATGGAGTGGGTAATGAATTTTGGGAAGGCGAGGGGATTATAATTAGTGAAAAATGAAATAATGGTAGGGAAAAAATAAGATATTGTTCATAAATTAATTAAGTAATCCATAAAACACTTCTGTATTTAATTCAAACGATCCAACACTAACCAAATAATTACTGTGATCAATTAACAATTATTGTGTATAATTTAACCATTATGCTGTGTTAAACTTGCTCACTGTTCTCATTTAAATCCTTAACACTTCCAATTAACACAGTGCCATCATAATCAAAATAATATGATTTCCAAACAACTTGTATAAAGAATCTTGTTTCCTTTCATTTCTTCCATTTAATATTAAAAAAAAATTCCAATGAACGCACAGTCATTTGTTTCAACTATGTTCAACATCAAAACTATCAACCACTGTCCATAAATTACTTCCTCAAATCAAACACATACAAAAGTTCTTGTAAAATCGTGCCCGATTCCATTCTTCTAATCAATTTAATAAATAAGTTGCAATGAAACCCTAATGTTATAAAACCCATGCCCATCTCTGATGGTGCAATCAACAAATACGATGCACGATATCCATAAACATCCACAAAATACAACCAAGTTACAAATATCATTTCTTTAAATTGCAATGATCCCGATTGAGCAATATTAAACACACAACAACCACCAAAACAATTTATACCACGCTGTAGGAACACACAGACCACTCAAAATGCAAAGAAAATTTCTGTGACTGTACATGTCTAACTACTCCAAATCAAAACATCAAACGATGATGAGTTATCAATCCAATACAAGGAGGCAACAACTGTATGCACAATTCCATTTCTCAAATCAACTAATTTAAACCATGATGAGCTATCGATTCAACTGTCATAATGAATAATGCGGTGACTATATCCCAATAATAACAACCACTGTCAATGCTATTGATAGAGATGATCCAACAATCAACCATTGTCAACGATACTACACCAACTCATAACAATCAACAATGTGCCCGACAAGATATAATTGGCTCAATTCATCACAATCGGGCTTGAGTAATCAAGGGTTCGCTTAGTGGAACCAACACAATGAGATTGGAGTCGGCCACACCAACAATAGAGGAGAATCCTTTGAGACAACACGATGGACACACAGGTCGCATAACCAATAAATTTCAAGACATGGTGACAGTTCACACTAGGTAGGAAAGATTATGAATAGAGGAGCAAAGGTTCCTTACTGGCTAATAAATATCACTGAGAACACGAAAGGCATAACCCTCACAGTTTCCCCCCAAAAATAATGAATAATGTTGATATAAAAGCAGAGCCATGAAATGGAAACCAACCCTAAATCAAGCCTCTTGGCATAATAGCCCTCATAGCCAACTGTGCAGACACTAATAACATAAACGAGCCCTCAAAATCAAACCCAACAACCACATAACAACAAATATGACTGTGTATGGTGATAAGAACTATGTGGAGACAACCAACAAGTCTGGATTGAATGAACTCTCCTACAAAAACCCATAAGGACGATAGAGAGCCTTCATGGCTTCCAACACTCAGAATAATCAATGAAAATGTGACTTCAACCATCCAATTTTTCCATTTGCAATGAATAACACACAACAACCATTCCAGAGAAACATCGGAGTTCACACAGTTGTCAGCTTTAAGAAAAACACAGACCAATACATCACCGAGCCAACATCTATTTCATAAACAGAGCAGGTTCATGGATGGTGAAAAAAAAACATACCTATAACCAAATAGCCTTAAAAATGCGAGCTTGGTCGAGCAAATCTTTCCTCGCTTGAAAATCAGAGCTTAACCATAGCGAAACATAATTGAACAATAGCCAAGCTAGGTTGATAACTAGTGGGAGAGGTGTGGAGTGACATGTAGTAAATGCACGTCACTTTCATCCTCTACTCATTCAATTGCTTAGTACACGCCAACCAACCATCAATTAATCCATTCAATTAATCCATTGCATTGAAACTAACATCCATTATTTTCCAGGTGCGCCGCCCTATATCACATTAACCATTGCCAAAAATACCATAACGCATATCAAATGTGCCTTCATATAACTCAATACATTGTATAGCCACTACAATGGTTAGTTAGGACTAAAACCATTTCTTTAATTTCAAATGCATATAGTGTAGCATAGTATAGCACAGTTTAGTTTCTTCTCCTTAGATTTTTCCATAGGTATCTTCCCTATGGCTCTTATTTATTGTTATAACTAACATGTGTCTTGTGCAGGTACAACATGTGATGATTCATGCCTTAAATAGAAATGCCATAACTGTGAATATAAACCATTCACATAAAATTTAGAGCTTTGAGAAACACAACCCACACATAGCATGCATTATCCATATGCCATTATGTTGCAAATAAAACCAATATTTCATCATCAATCATGTAGAACCTTGTAAGCAGTTTCCAACAACAACAGAGATATCAAATAAGAACCTCATTTGATCCTCCAATCTACAAGGGGGTCCCACCTACTAGTATTATATATATCATTAGCTTATAATAATAGGCTTTTAGCAATACTTTGAGGGAGAAATCCTCGTTATGATTTTAATCGTCAACAAACTGGTGACTCTACAGGGAAATTTGTTTTCCACAGATTTAGAACTTAGAACACATGGTTTCATAAACCAAGAACAACATATCAAGAAGATATAACCAGGATGATTATGCAACAGGGGGAAGTGAGTGGATTTAATGGAAAAATGATTGGGAATTTGGGAATTTGGGAGTAACTCATGAAAAATGTTAAGTATGAGGGGATTTATCCATGTATGCATAATCATTCAACTAAAATCTGCTCTTTACTTCAAGGAGAAAAAATATGGACTTGCTCTTTTAAATTTTCAAATGGATGAAGAAATGGAAAGTAAAAGTAGGAGATAACCAATTTCTTTATGAGACAACAATGAAAGAAGATAACAAATTCAAGTGTGATTCTAGGGGGAACATCGTAACAACTCTGTAAGCTTTATTGTTATTGACTAACAATATCTTGCAGGAGTGTCACTGTGGCAGAACTGATCCAACCTCTTATTCTTGACCAAAATCAATTAAAAGATGAAAAAGCAATAAAAATCGTAACAGAATTAGAATTGCAAAATTTACAACAACAGAAAATGAAATGACAGAATTGTAAAAGCATCATGAAGCTTATAAAAAAGGAAGTAGAAATCAGACTACTGTAAAATCAGAAATGAAAAACAGTGGAAAAAAATGAAAGCAGGGCTAGATTACTAATATACAGAAAATCCAAACAACGTTAGAACTTTTCAAGTTGGTTGAACATAATGTTTCAAGTGAGAATCGTTAATGTTGTAGGAAAAAAATCACTCTTGTAAGTCTTTTAGAATGTAAGAATTAGTACCCAGGACAAAAATGATCTTGAAAGGACCCAACCATAACTCTTGAAAATTCGAGTCAATTGATAACTCTTTAAAGTATATGAATAGATCATCAAGATAGACATGAATAACCTTACTGATCGAATCGTCGAAAGTTATTTGCATAGGCATTTAAAAAGTGGTACTCACATCAGATAATCTAGAAGGCATACCTTCGTAATTCAAGGTACCCCAATGAGTAATAAAGGTGGTTTTGTATTTATCCGCCCCTTTTACCTTGATTTGATTGTAATTAAAAAAACTGTCAAGTAAGGGCATCATCTGTGACCCTGTAAATTGATACAAAATCGTTTCTATGTTAGGGAGAGGAAAGTGATATTTCATAATAGCTCGATTAAATGCATGAAATTCAACATGAAATCTGATATGATCAGTGGCTTTCTGAACAGGAACCAAATTTGAACCCCATTCAGAATACTTAACCGGAAAGACACCTCCAGCCTTCAAGAATTTTTCCAACTCCTTTCGAATAGTTGCTTCCAGTGCAGGGTTGACAGGTCTTTGTTTTTGCCTAACTTTTTTTATGCCTTTTTTGATGGGGATAGCATGTTGTATAAGACCAGGATAAAACCATGAAGATCCTCATAAGACCAAGAAAAAACATCTTGAAATTCACCAAGTAGCTTGGAAAACTTCCTTTTTTCTTCATCAGAACATTGGGCACCTATTTTAGCATTCTTTGGAGACTTGGGTGTCCCAATGTTCAAGGAGATGGTTTCACCCACCTTCCTTTTTGACTCCTCTTATTTCTTTTTCTCTTTATTTCCTACATCACTCAATGAAAACGAACTCTCTAGAGGAGTCAAGCCTTTAGGAATCTTGTTATCTTCTATGGATATAATTTCCTTGGGTTTAAAAGGTTCATTTCAAATGAAAGCACAAATTCTCTCATCGTTAGGGAAGACCTACCAAGATTCTATATTGTCAGGGATATGCGTACGATATAGAGATTGAAAAGTACAATCAGGTCTATGAGGTAGAAGTTCTCGATTAGGAGAGGCTGCAAAAATAACTAATTGATCAACCATTGAGTTCAATTCCCTCTTAACATGAGTGATGTTGAAAGATAATAGGTTCATGATAAAAGCTGAAACAATTTGGGTGTATCGTTTCATCAACTTGTTGCTAGGAGAGTAAATTTTACGTACAAGGTTCACAACAAGCTTGGAATATCCAAAAAATGAAAGGTGGCCACAACCAAGATTATAGGCATTTTCAATGCCTAATAATAAAGTTTCGAATTCAGTGACATTGTTCGTGCAAGAAAACTCCAACCTATAAGAAAAGATATGGATTTTTCCTGCAGGAGAAGTCAAGATAATGCCAGCTCTATTACCTTCATTAGAGCATGAACCATCAAAGTGCATGTTCCACATACCATCATCTAAATCAATTTGTTCCAAGGGAATGTTATCCTCTTTAGAAAAGATGGAATACACTCTTAGGTCTTCTTTGATATAGTTTACATTAGGTTGTGGGACACTCTCTATGTAAGGTGAAATCCTTCCCTCTCTAAGGACTATAATTTTTTTACCATTCCGAGGAATGGATAAATGTGTTTCATCGAGTGAGAGGTATCCACCCGTTAAAGCTTTCCAATCTCTTCCCAAGATAATTGAGTAATTTCTTACTGACATATCAATTACCTGAATACTAAGGATTCTCCTAATTTTAGGGTGTGCGCACAAAACTAAGGTCACATTCTTAATCACCTATGGTCGTTTGTTGTAGACTATTATAGGAGAGCATGCTTCTGGCATTTTCATTTGTATAGGACAAGCCTATCTATTCCATAATAATATTCAACATCATACTTGGGCTTGAACTGCCATCAATGAGGCAACAATGGGAAATCTTATCCATAATCTTCACAGAAATATAAAAAGTGGGATTTTTTACAGGGTATCTAAAGTTATGTATGCCTACTTTATTTATAGATGAATCCTCTTCATAGAGGTTGGATACAACATAAGCTTTTCCTTCCATGAATTTTTTCAGATGCCTCTATTTCTCAGGGATGGAAACCATGTCCAGAAGGGTGGCATATGCTTTGATGCTGGAAAACTGATTCAGAATATGGTATTTGGAAGAGGGGAGAGGGGAAATTGTTCCTTAACTATCAAGAACCTTAGGAACCTGAACCGTAGCAGCTGGTGATGATGATCTTGGGCAAGAAGAATTTTTGGCAGGATCATATTTGCCTTTGGGAGCATAGGATTTGTTCATAGTATTGATGATCATGACATCTTCTGGCTCTGCAAAATCTAGGACAACGATAGTATTTTCTGGTATTTTACCAAAGATCTTATCTCTAGTACTCTTCCTTATCTCACATGTGGCTTCCTTGTGGTGTTCCTCACAAAAGTTACGCCAACTTTGAGGTAAAATAGCCTTGAGCTAAAAATTATTTTCAATTGGGTTTCTAAAGGGAGGTGCATAAGAGGATGGAGCTCCAGGGTTTAGAGGGGAGACATTTCTCTTTCTCTCATAAACTATCATATGATTATTCATATTTTGTACTAGCTATAAGAGGGCAGACATGTTTGTCTGCTTAACCGATTCTCCCTGGGGAAGACCTGTTCTTTCGATTTGTTCTTCATACTCTAAACAAGTATGCAGAGCGGAACCAAGATTATCAATGGATTTTTCCTCAAGCCTATGACGATAGGGGGAAGGTAATGCATTGTAGTAATGCATGAAATCAGCTTGGTTATGAGGTCGAATGAGTTCAGGGATTTGATTGTATAAGTTAGTGAAACACAATTTGAAGGACTTGACAGTCTCACCATCCTTATAGATTATGTTATTGTACTCCTGTAACTGCTCAGCTGGGATTTTAGATTTCCCATAGGTGGATCTGAACCAATAAACTAACTCCTCCCAAGTAGACATAATCTTAGGAGGAAGGTCAAATAAATCGACCACAACCTTTCCTTCCAAGGAATTGACAAATAAGCACATGCAAGTATCATTGTCATTGGCCCCTATGTTGTGATAAGCATTAGAAAATGCCACCATGTGTTCATTTGTAGTGACAATGTTATTTCACGAAAATCTAGGGAGCTGCTCTTTGAATTTAGGAAGTGGACAAGTAGCATGTGCTAGGTCAAGAGGATATGACACATGCCATAGTGTGGTTGTGGCGTCTTATTCAAACTGAAAAATCCCATAATTTTTAATGAATTTGTTTGGATTTGTGGTAGATTAGATAGGGATATGGTGGCTATATAAGCTACCAATCACTGGCAAAGATGAATATTGAGAGGAGGAAGAACTTCTAGTGCCACCAAAGACACCACTAGATGCCATATTTTGGATGATAGGTGAGGGAGAGAAAGACGAACTGGAAGAATCAGACAAAGTTCTCCTTAGAGCACTTTGTTGGGTTGATAACACAACGTTCCTCCTTCCTATTTCAACAATAGGATTAATTTCAGGTGATAAGCCTCTTCTTCTTCTAGAAACACGAGAGTCTAAGGACATCAAAGGAAGGCCAAAGATGAAGAAACAAGAAGGTTACTATTGATTTCTAGGATGTCTACGTCTAGCTTCCCAACATTCTTGGGCACTAATATCTCGTTCAATTGTTTCCCATGAATGATTAAGCTCAGCACGAGTATTGGCAGTGTCTAAAATGGTGTTGAACAAATTCAAAGCAATGCTGGTCTGATATTGAAGACCAGGATCAATATTGGGCTGCCTTGAAACATGTACAATCATTAAGAAATAAAACAGTCAAAGAATCAATATTAGAAAAAATAGATGTATTGATTCTAATCAAGCATAAAATTAACCAGAGAGATATTGGAGATCTCCCCAGTATTATCACCAAATAAATGTTGAGGAAAAGATATGAAATTATCTTACTCAAAAATTTCCAGATTCTCCTTGGCTAAAGAAAGATAGACAAGAATATTACCCTATGTTTATAGCCATCAAAATGATATCCTAACTCACAAGTATTATTTACAAGTGCTTAGGATGTTTTTTTATAATTAAAAGCTTGCTAAAAAAATCATTATTTATGTATTTTTCTGAATATATCAGATGCTGAAATAAAGATAGAGACAGAAGTAAAGACACCAACTCAATAATAAAAATAGATGAGACATAAATAAATCCTTTATTTCATTCCAATTCATCAAAGAATCGTTCTTTTTACAAAATTTCCTAAGGAAGTTTTGGAGCAAAGTCAAACTTAGACGTCCCCGATGAAACATACAAAAAGGATTTCTAACAAAAAAAAAAAAAAAACAGAACTTGAAAAGATGGATCAGCTTGCCACAGATTGCTTCCCGCTTGACTCTGCATAATAGCCTTTGCCAGCCATGAAAACTAATTCACAAACAAACAAGTCTACACAGACTATCAAAGATAGATCAACACCTCTGAAAAACAAGTGTCTGAATGATATAATTTAGCTCTGAATCTTGTTGTCTACAATAGGACCCTACTATCATAAAAAAGAATTAGTCTTCTAATGAATTAAGGAATGAATGAAAACTGAATTATCTCAACAAAAATCAAGAGAAAACCTTAGTATGCTTCTCCTTCTATTTCCTCTCGTTCCTCCCTTTCCTTTTGCTTTTAAGAAAATTAGAATTGGTTGAAGTAGTTGAACTACTTCATTAGTTAAGTTAACTAAAACTCAACCAACTTTTTAGTTGGGGGTAAACGTAATAAATCATAATAAGGGTTTTTAAATAAATAATAATAACTAGTAGGTGGGACCCCTTGTGACTCCCTTTATCTTTTAACAATCATAACACAAATACTTAATTAAGAAAAACATCCCTCCTTTTGACTTCCATCACCACATTCATATTTGACCATTTATCTTAATGATATTTGAATTTATTTCCAAAATATATTACTCATATATCCAAAAATAGCATGTTGTCCAAAATTTTAGAAGTCAACTGTTATCATCAATTTAAAAATAGAAAAAAACTTAAAATCCATATTTTCCACTCTGAGATGCAATCCTTCCCTTGTTGCTGCTGTCACCTTTTGATCTCTCTGAATTTTCCTTGGGCTGTGCTGAGCCTTTAGGCCTAATATCTCTTATCACATGAGAACAATCATCCCTCAAATGCATGCGGGAGGACATAGATTTATCAGAGCCATTGGAGGGTGAGGAAGGGGAAGCAGTGGATTTTCCTTTGTCAGGGGCATGGTGGGCTTCGGTTTTCAACATTTTACTCGCATGGGAAGACTAAACTGGTGAGTGGATAGGGGCAGCTTGGAAAATTTGATTGATAGGTGGGGGAGTAGGTAAAGACAAATTGGGCCAGCCGTGATGTTGGGAGATTGTTGGGCTATCGATTCAATTGTCATAATGAACCCTCCAACAAAAACCCATAAGGACAAAAGAGAGCCTTCATGGCTTCCACCACTCAGAATAATCAATGAAAATGTGACTTCAACCATCCAATTTTTCCATTTGCAATGAATAACACACAACAACCATTCTATAGAAACACCAGAGTTCACACAGTTGCCAACTTTAAGAAAAACATAGAGAAATACATCATTGAGCCAACATCTATCTCATAAATAGAGTGGGTTCATGGATGGTGAAAAAAAAACATACCTGTAACCAAATAGCCTTAAAAATGAGAGCTTGGTTGAGCAGTTATTTCCTCGCCTGAAAATCGGAGCTTAACCACAACGAAACACAATTGAACAATAGACAAGCTAGGGTGACGGCCAGTGGGAGAGGTATGGAGTGACGTGCAGTAAATGCACGTCGCTTCCATCATCTACTCATTCAATTTTTTAGTACACGTCAGCCAGCCATCAATTAATTCATTGCATGGAAACTAACATCCATTATTTTCCAAGTGTGCCACCCTATATCACATTAACCATTGCCAAACATACTATAACGCATATCAAATGTGCCTTCATATAACTCAATACATCGTATATCCACTACAATGGTTAGTTAGGACTAACACCATTTCTTTAATTTCAAATGCATATAGTGTAGCATAGTATAACATAGTTTAGCTTCTTCTCCTTAGATTTTTCCATAGGTATCTTCCCTATGGCTCTTATTTCTTGTTATAACTAACATGTGTCTTGTGTAGGTACAACATGTGACGATTCATGGATTAAATAGCGTTCAGCCTTCACTCACTGACGTCCTAGACACCTCGCCATGTAGATAACCATGTTCGCCTTCATCCCTACTAGAATAATGAGGGATTAAGGTCTGCCCTCATCTTTGTGACTCTAAGATGAGCCATGTACACTGCTCTATGAGCTTTGTTTAAGATCAAACCTCTCAATTTTTCATTGGGTGGTAATTAAATCTGGTTATTATATCCTATTAATCCATCGTTGTCCACAGTAAATCCCTCAAATTCTGGTACCAACAAGGTGTTTTGTTCAATAAATTCCTTAACCTCTTGATGCCAGTCATCGTCGCACTGTAGCTAGAATACTGTCCTGTAGATTCGTCTTAAATAGGTATCATCGACAATATGCGTGTTCTTCGACTCAACGTATCATCCACTCTGTTCACTTTTCCCTTTATGTAGGTAATCTTGAAATCATACTCGCCAGGCAATTCCGACCAATGCCTTTCATTGCGCGCTCAAGTCGCTTTGCCTAAAAATGTGTTGTAAACCATAATGGTCCATTTTTGGTTTGAATTTCCGTCCAATCAGGTAGTGTCTCCACACTGTTGGGGCATATAAAAAGGCTAATAACTCCAAATCGTGCATTGCGTAGTTCTCCTCATGCCTTCTTAGCTTCCTTGAGGTGTAAGCGATCACTCGACCGTCTTGCATCAGGACTCTGCCTAAGCCTTCCTTGGATGCATCAATGCACACCAAGAAGTCCTCGTCCATGTCAGGGACTTTTATTATTGACGATGTCGTATACATCTCCTTGATCCTTCAAAATGCTTCCGTGCATTTCACGTTCCACACAAACTTCTTGTTCTTCTTCTGCAATTCCGTAATCGGATTGCTATCTTCAAAAAACCCTTGACAAACTGCTAATAATATCCAGCTAAATCCATGAAGTTATGTACTTATGGTACATTCGTTGACATAGGACATTCCCAAATAACCTCTACCTTCACTGGATCCACAACGATACCTTCATCGGGATAACATTCACTAGATAATGAGTCCTTGATAGGTAAAAAGAGCATTTCGACAGTTTCCTATATATTTCGTTCTCTAGTAAACACAGTAGTACCAAGCGCAAATGTTTGCCAATGAATACTTGAACAAAATTGTCCATGTATTCATGGAACAACCCTTTCATCCAGCTTAAGATTACCCTTGGGGAGTTTGTTCATCCCCATGGCCCAATGGTAAACTCGTAGTGTATGAACCTTGTTTTGGAAGTATTCTTAGGAATATAATCCTTTTTAATTCGTAACTGGTGATAACCTGATCTCCAATCAATCTTGAATACACTGTCGCACCTTTTATTTGATCAAGAAAATTGTCTATACTTGGAAATGGATACAGGTTCCTGAATGTTTCATTGTTCAAGATGGTAGTAAACACAGAGTCTTCCATGAACCATCCTTCTTCTGTATGAGAATAACATGCACACCCCAAGGCGACACACTTGGATGTAAAATCCTAGGTCCAACAACTCCTTCATTTGCATTTTCAACTCCTGTAACTCAGGGTTTGACATCTGATAAGGTGTTCCTGCTATTGGTTTAGTTCTATATTTTAAGTCGATGGTAAATTCCATCTTGGCTTCGAGCAACGCACCTGGTAATTCTTCTGGGAATCACGACTGCAAATTCTCGTACTACTGGAAGATTTTCTAGTCCTTTTGCCACACCCTTCCATTCAACGCAAGGATCTCATATATCTTGCATCCTTTGTGCATTATCTTCCAAAGTTGTAGGGAAGAGATGAACCTTAGGGAAAATCCCCTGGTTCCCTCCTACAATCACACATCTTTGTGCCTCATCATCAGTCCAAATCAACTGCTGCATCTTACCATTGAGTATCGCATCATGCAAGTCCCACCAGTCTGTACTGATCATGCCGTCATAAGATCTTAAGATCATGATGTAGGTTATACTTGTTACCTAATCCCCAGGTTAAAGAGATAATTCATACCCCTTTCATTAACCATCCAGTTGGCACCCAAAGCCATTTTGACGAATCTAAACTCGTCCAGTTCAATGCCTTTACCTAAATCCCTTCAGCGCAATGATAGAAATAGAGCTCTTTGTAGCACCGGGATGTAACAAAACTAAAATTTTAGTTGGAGATGGTACCCGACACCTTGAGCATAGTGGATTGGTGCTCGATTTGGTGATTATTCACTGTTGCAAGAATTCAATGGGCCTTTCCCTAATCTACAACTATAGTGGGTCCTATAAATCTGGCTGCTCTAGTCCTATCAACTGGACAATCCTGATGGTAATTTGGCTCTCCACATGTCCAACACCCATCTTCGGTCTAGTACTCCTGGCCCAGAAGTAGAAGTTGTTGGCCTAGTATCCTAAGATCCTGGTCTAATCTGCTGACAAGCCTAACTGCAGCTATTGATGGTGGTCCCCTGTAGGGGTTTTCTATTGAGGAACCCATCGTCATGGGGTCATGAAAAAGGGTTCTATAGAAATATCTTGATACCAATATGTCTTGTCTGATTGGCATCTCGTCAGTCCAGATGGTCTTGCAGGATTCCTACCCTGACTCCCGCGATCCAATCTTCCTCAGCTAAGAGGCCTACTGGACTTCATCATGCAATGTCCGAGGCACTTAGAACATCACCTTCAAACTAAGATGGAGTTAATGCCACACACGAACTTGTTTACCTCAACTCCTCCATATCCAGATGTGGGGCATACCAAAGTATCTTCATAAATTTGATCTCAAAATTTGGCACCATATAACCACCTTATCGTAAGGCGCAGAACTCATCGAGATGGAGCTCAATGAATTCCTCTAAAAATTACTTCTCCTGGAACCATTCATCGAATCATTCCCATAACATTGCTCTGAAAACCATGTTTAGTCGAGATAGGGGCATCTTCCACCTTAGAAGGGTGCTCCCCTTTAGCTGAAGACAACCATGCAGACCTTCGTGCTGGAGGTCGTAACCGTGAAGTGCGAAGCACATCGCCTTGTTCTCTAGCCATGCATTAGCAACTGAGCCATCTGTGGCACTCGTGAACGTGGGAACTCAATTTTCTAGATTTCCTCGTGAATGCTGCCAGTACTGGTTGGGGCACGCTGTGGATCGTCAGGGGTACATGTGTCGTGGCCTTAACTTAGTACAGACGGTTAGTCAATGCCTCTGAAATTTCCCTGGAAGACCTTGTTAGAGCGTCCACATCCCTTACAACAATCTATTTCTACCCAGGGACTTGTTCTTCCCCCTTGGGGTTTAGATTACTAGGGCACGGGTGCTTCTAGAGGCATCACACCTCCTTCTATAGCCCCACGTTGTGAATCTTTGCAACGTCCTCTAACCTTGATTGCCGCATGGACAAGCTAATATTCAATTAGCATTGAGTATTAATCAAGGGATTAATTCACTGGAAGGCATGGCTATCCATAGTCACAGGGTTGAACCCACTCAGATACCATATGTGACGACCCCGACCATTACGACACAAAAATGATGTACACCATGATTTTTTTTTTCTTTTTTTTGGGAGCATCAGGAAAATAATTTCCACAATAAAATAAAAGCAAAACAACTTGACGACATCAAAATGAATGGATTATATGCGACACATCATCCCAGTCAATGAAGTTGCAACTCACACATCCACGATTTAGTAATGACATAAAATCAACTGTCATCATAAATGAACAACGACGCAAGGTAACAACATCACCCTCTACTTATCACTGATATAAATAAAAACAAAATCAATGCGTCAATGAAGTATATCGACACATAAACATAAAAGGCATAACAGATTAGCACATCAATGATAATCAAGGGCAATAGTGTTCTTTTAACAGTCAAACATCAAATAAATTTCCATGGCACAAGATAATTTAATGACTTAACCATCATACTGAGACAGGAGATAAAACACAATGTAATCAACTTATTTATCGTGCAAAGGTAAACAACTCTAAAATAACATGCATCCACATAAACCGTACTACTCGAGTAAAGGTCCACTTTATTTCATCGCGCAAAGGAAATCCAATCACATAACTAATCATACATCAACAATATTCAAGCACGCCAATAATATAATTAATTGATCACAGCATAATCCAAAGCTCAAGGGTAATCATATAAATCTTAATTGGCTCAACCACGATGATTCCTAAACAATCAAGTCATTCCTTAATCTATAAGCGCAAGAGTGGAAACGTAATTTAGAGGGTGAAAGAGGTTAAAAGCTTAGTCAATTAATTATCTACGTTAATTTAAAGACGCAAGAGTAATCGACCTTAAATTAAGGGCGCAAGGTGATTGTCCAACCATATCCTCATGGTGCACGATAACCTTCCTAAATGATCACACATCAGTCAAATTCAAGCGTAATAAGTCCAATGTCTAAACACCGTACCTTACATTGGAGATCAGTGCGTGCAAGGATTCAATTCCATTAATTCAAATTCCACACCAACAATTCAATACGCTAGAAAAAGTGAATCTATTTTGCAAGGCGCAAGAGAGTATAATTAAATAAATCAATCAATAATAATCCTGGCGCAAGGGAAAAGATAGTCACATAACCATCCTTACTTTTCATTAGACATGCACAAGTTAATCAACTTTATTTTAAATTTGGGTGCAAGATCAACATCTACTATGATGCAAGGAGCAAGGAAATCATCAACTCCTAACTACACGACGTAAGTGATACAACCACCTTAAAATCAAGGCATAAGATAATACATTTTATAACCAACATCATAAAGTTTGTAAAACTGCCCAAGGGTAAACTGATCCCTAGACCATCCCATGAAAACAAGTGAGGAGGCATGAGCGTAATCATTTCCTTGTGTCCTGGCACAAGGGCACCTCATAATCCTTAGTGAACATGACTCTGTGGCAGCCCCTTTTTAAGCAGGGCCTACCCCATTAAGCATAGGCCATGATGATCAAGCCATTATGTGCACTCACTTCTCAGGGAGAATCAAAACTTCATAGGAAACTTTTGTTTTTCCTTAAATATAAAAGAAAACTAAAATTAGTATAAAATCTGATAGAACCATCAGCTATAATTTGATCTCTCTTGTACCTACTGGATTCATATAATAGTTTATAATTTTCTCAACTGAAATTCCTCAACCCTAAATAAAAGTTGACCAAGGACTTATCATAATTCCCAAGTCTACTAGCGACCCTCCTTCTATGCACATAACATTAGTTTTAGTAATAAGAGTCAAGGCAAGAGAGAAACATGGTCAAACAAGAGTGCCTACCATGTCCACTGGATAAAACTTAAATGAATAACCCTATGGTTGGGAGGTTGAGTAAGATCGAAGTAAAGGTAAAATAATAAAGGAAAACACCAAGG
>ML797059.1:157583-168660 GCA_009831015.1 Picea engelmannii
ATTTTGTGAAATAGATTGCTCCATGTAGTTCATCTAACAATTCATCAATGACGAGAATGGGAAACTTATCTTTAATAGTGATCTTGTTGAGCTCTCTATAATCTGGACACATACTCCATGAGCTATCTTTCTTGAATACCATTGCCACTGGTGCAGAGTAAGAACTTTGGCTAGGTCTAGTAATGCCAGCCTCTAACATTTCTTCAACCATGGGCTCAATTTCACTCTTCTGGGGATAAGGGTATCCGTATGGCCTGATGTTAGGAGGAACACTCCCAGGAATTAGGTGAATTTCATGATCATGATTTCGAGTGGGTGGAAGACCTTTGGGAATATATTCAAATACTTTGGAATGCTTATCAATGATCCCTTGGATATCTTGAGGAATATATGGCTTAGATGTTTGAAAATCTAGTGAGCATAGTTGTACAATAACACATTGATGCCCCTTTTTCAATAATTTTGTCATGCCATTAGAGCTTATCACCTTACCGGGTTTCCCTGTGATACCTCTTAACTCAATTTATTTTGCTTCCAATGAAAATTTCATGAAAAGTTCTTGAAAATTAAAAGCCACTGTTCCTAATGATTGTAACCATTGGATTCCTAATACAACATCAACACCCCCCATGGGTATAAAAATCATTGGACTATTCATTACATATTCCCCCATAGTAATATTGATCTTATTGCATTTTCCTGAGCAATTGATAGTTCCTCCATTTGCAATCATTACTTGAAACTCTGACGCTGGATATACAAAGCAATTGAGAGCTTTGGCTAATTTATAGTGAATGAAATTATGAGTACCACCAGAATCAATTAGGACTATTACCTTTTTCTTTTTGATGTATCCTTCGATATTGAGGGTTTGAGGAGTGTTAATTCCAGCCAATGCATTACATGATATTGTGGGAATCAACTCTTCAAATGAAATTGCTTCTACGTTTTCTTCTTGAGATGGTTCTTGTTCTTGTTCTTCTTCCTCTTCACAATCTATGTAGAATAATTTCTTCTCACCACACTTATGTCCCTTACTGTACTTGTTGTCACAATTAAAGCATAATCCTTTTGATTTTCTTTCTTCCAATTGTTGAGGTGTCAACCTTGTAGGTTGAGGTGTTTTAGAAGAAGGAGCATTATTCTCTCTATAGATGTTAGGATTGGTCCTTCTAGTAGCCATAGCCATATTTTTACTTTCAACATTTCTTCCCACCTTAAATGCACTCTCCAATGATTTGGGTTCCCAAAGGAGAACCTCATGTTGAATGTTATCCTTTAAAGTTCCTATGAATACATAAATCAAGTGCTCATCTAGAATATATGTTACCTTTATATTCAATCTTTGGAATTTCTCAATGTGCTCGGTAACTGAACCCTTTTGCTTGAGATTTATCAATTGGCTAAACAAGGTATTTCTCCTTGTATCCTCATAGTGTGCTATCATTTCTTCTGTGAAAATTGTCCAAGTGACGAGTGATTTGTGAGAACAAAGCCATCGATACCATATAAATTGATTGGGTTCTAAATATAAAGAAGCAATTTGTACCTTTTGTGTATGTGGCCCATTATGTAGATCAAAGAATTGCTCCATCTGAATTATCCATGTGATTGGGTCATTTCCATCAAACTTCCTCATATTGATCTTAGGAACGTGGTTGGTCTTCAACCCAAAGTTGGAGTTTCTCCATTCTTGATTCACCTTCCTTGTGTCCTCATCATGAATTTCATGGGATACATTTTCACTTTCAGGTGTCCTCTCTATTAGGAAAATTTTCAATCCTTCCATGATCTCCCCTTTTAAAGCATCCATCTTAGTATTTATTGCCTCAAACTTAGCTTCTGTTAAATCCATCATCTATTGTAGTTCATCTTTTGTTATTGTCTTCTTTTGTAAATCATTTATGTCCCTACGCATTTCTTCACCTTCATCAAGAGTCCAAGTAGGATTGTTTGGAGGCTTATTTGGTGTAGAATTTCCCTTTTTTGGTGACATGTTGGCCAAGTATCACTTTAAACCTCGATTTTGAGGTGGTTCTGCTAGACAATCTTCCTTTTATTGTATCTCCAAAATTTCGTCTCTTTTGAGTATGAACTTTTATTTTTTGTTGGTCTTTGATATTTCTTCTCTTCAATGCCATAGGTCTGATAAAAATTGGATGTGCCAAGTGGAATTTACGGTAACTTTCCCACAACTTGCTGATTTTTGTCCTTTCCAGGAGATCTCACTTGTATAGTGTCCTCGCACAAAATAATTGATATAAAATTCTTAAACTCATACCAGAACTACTACTAGGGTTGTCCACTATCCAATGCAACTAGTCTCACTCAATTTGGATACTCTAGGAAGAATTTATGATATTTTTACCCCGAACACCTACTTGAGGATAGTCAATAGGACTAGTCAGATACCCTATCTTCCACAGGGTGTATCTACAAATTTACGATGACCCAGAAGCTGAAATTTCTACCAAATATACCTTACTAATTTATGAGAATATCCTCCATATTTTAGGGTCTGAAACGTTATAGAAATATTTTTATAGAAAAAATTCTGCAATGACTCAATTCAGGATGATTCCAGAACCCTATCTTACAAAGGCTATATCTACGAAAGTATAAGGCCTTAGGAGCTTAAATTTTAACCCAACGTACCTTGATTCATCTAATAAATATCCTCCAAGCCATTCCTTTTGATTCATTGTAGAAAAAATGTTATAGTGCAAATTCCACGGTGTCTCATATGTAGCAGTGAAACCCCAAGACCTTGAGCTCTGATACCATATGTTAAGAACCAAATATCAATATAGCATAGAAAAACCTTAGAATAAGTACTCAACGCCTTGAAAAAGAGAGAATTTCAGATAATAAGTCTCTTCAAGGGGGAAACCTCCTTTTACCCCACATAAATGTTCAAGTACAAGATGATTCCAAATGAAAATGTCACCTTGGTATATATAGGAGACTAGGAGGTATAACTACAACTAATGGAATAAAGCCGACATAAATAAAATAACATTACTAATGTAATATGCCCCAATTAAAGGGTAATGAGCCAATATTAGGGCTTAACAACCTACCTAATTGGTTCAACATACTGCATGATTAATTATACTTATCTAGATGTCATTATATATAAAAGAAATAATTACCATGCATGAAACAAAGAAATGAAATATTTTGTCCTACTTTAAAGCAAATAAAAGATAATTAAATACCTCGAACAATCATTGCCAACATTCTTTGCTCTCTCTTGATCGACATCCAAGGAGGAAGGTTATTGTTTATAACAAAAACATGCCACACTGAGTACGTAGAATGAAGCTCTCCAAATGGATTGACACCATCATCTGCCAATGAAAGTCTAACATTACGAGGTTCTTCTTTAAAAATTGGCCACTTTTCTTCGATGTAGTTCAATGCAGAACCATCTGTAGGCATTCGAAGAACATTGTCTCGACTTTTTTTCTTTGCATGGAAATCCATAAACTGTGCTATACGTTGGCACCTGAACAACCACTGAAAACATGGAATTATCGAAATATAATGGAGAAATTTGCGAGGCAGCTTCTTTGATGCTTTATCAGTTCGATATCTACTTATTTGACATTGTGGGCATTCATTTTATAATGCATATTGTCCATAATATATGATATGATCATTAGGACATGCATCAATAGCCCGATAGTCCATTCCAATTTCTTTCATAATCACGGATATTTCTCGATATGTGTGTGGCAAAATATTTGGCGTCGATAATAGAAATTCACCTAACAATCTACAAAATTCTAAACAATAAGTCAATGTAAACAATATTAATCATCAATATCTCATCCAATATACTAATTTACAAATTAGAAAACAATAGCATTCTAGGAAAAAATTTAACCTTTTAAGTATTTGTGAACATGCAGGCATAAATAATTAACAAATTAAATACCTTAGTATCTCTATGTGGCATGTGTTTGATAAACCATTCAAAACCTTCAGGTTCACCAACAAAAATATAAAATATAAAAGATTTGTTGTTGAGCCTTCATAAAGAGGTTGACGTGACTTCTCGAGTAGAAGATCAACATCATGACTATCATCCTGGTTGTCCTCATCCATTGCAGAAAATGTGTCTTGTATCAATCTATGTATCTCATCTTCTTGATTTGAATCACTAACATTATCTCCATCCATATCATCATTAATAACTTGATCAACAACTTCAATATTCTGATCTTGAAGTTCATCACCCTGTAAAGGAGTATTTCTGCTAGTACTTGGAAAATAACTCTCTGGAGGTCGACATTTTGGGGGCATCGTCTATATATTTAAATACAACGTAGAAAAGTTAGTGTGTATAGAAAATATAAAAATCCCAATAAGAAATATTACTACAATTCATGACATACTGATTATTACAGAGAATACATTAAATATTGAATCCTCTTACCAAGGGATGATATTCATAACCACCTTCAGTGTTCCCCTTCTCCCTACAATGTCTTTGAGTTGTTGTTATTAAAAGTCTTTTTTTTTGCAAGCCTCTGCAATCATAGTAAGGGCAATAACATTTTGCATCACCCCTCGCCTCTAATGCCTCTCTTAACCGAGCAAGCTTCCTGTCATTTTCGTTCATAGTGAAAAATCCTTGTCGTGATAGATAATTGTCTTACCTACACCATACCAAACAATAAGTTGTCAAATTTTTATATTTTAGCTACTCCTTTTGATTATAATATGTTTATTTACAGTGACCTACAATCCTCACAATTATTTATTCTAAGACATTTTGACATGCTTTTTTATTATTATCAATTAACTATTAAGATATATATGCTTCAATTTGTACTATAGAGTAGTGTGTACTGTGTTAGGATATTTAGACACTTAGGAGTTAGTTAAGATCTACTTGGTCTATTGTGTCATTAGGTAAAAGTGTGTTTTCTAGTGTGTATCTTTAGTGTGCATTAGTATGCATTTGTAGTTAGGAAATCTAAGGGTCACGATATGTTCCTGACATAGAGTGATCTGACGGTTCATACTCTCCTTGATCTTAACGGCCATTGATATGTGGCTTAGCACCCGATTGGTCCATGATATCTATTTAAAGAGCATGGAGGGTCATTTGACGATGATCGTTTGTGAGAAACTCTCTTGTAAAATCTCTCTGTAATCTTTTTCTTTGCATTAATAAACTTCTCCAAGTGGCCGCGTTGGCTGGGGTCGTGGATGTTTTCCCGTAGGGGTTTTACCACGTGAAAAAATCGATGTGTTGATCTTTGATATGGTTATGTAAGTGGTTACTAAAGGTGTTCGTCCTCTTTTGGAATACCTGTGTTTTCGAACATGGTATCAAAGCCTGTTTGAATACCTGCTCCTGTTGAAGATCGAGATCGTGAAGCCGAGTTGTCTCATCTCCACTTTCTATCATTTTCGTACATTTCTGGGATGAGAGGATTGTTCCATTTTGTTCGGAGCGCTCGTTTCAGTCAAGAACACTTTTCGTTTCACTCAAAAAGGTTTTTTTTTGCCTAAGATACAACCATTACAGTCAGATCCGGAGGTATAAAGCTTGAATACACATTTTTAAAATATTTGCAAAGTAGTATTTTTGGTTTTGTTTGATTTATTTCCGGGTTTCTACTCTTTTAGATATGTGTATTCTCTTTTCCCCATGCCTTGTGCGATCTTGGAAAATCAGAAACAGATAGGAAAAGGTGCATCTTCCGGGTAAGCTAACTGAGATCTAACCCTTGTTGTTATCGAGAAGTGAACTTTTTTTCTTGTGTGAAAAGAGTTTTTTTTAGCACGCTCTCCAAGGCCGTCTTCAACAACAACAACAAAAACAACAACAACAAGAACCCCAATCCTCCTTCTAAACATTACAATATGTTTTTCTAGATCATTTGGTTAAAAATTGCCTTATTAAGTAAGAGGTCTTGAGTTCAAGTCTCTCTTTTGTTACTTTTTTTGAAAAAGTTCATGCCAAAATTGTAAAGTGTATTTCACTTCAAGTATAAAAGTGAATCACTATAAGTAGCTTTAATATTTTATTTTGCATGAATCTTTTCTGTTATAAAGTAACTTCGTTGTAAAAGTGATCCCCACTTCTCTTTATAAAAGTGGGTCACTTCATAAAGCAGCTTACACTATCACGTGGTTATTTTGTTACCATTTATGCCTTTTTTTTAAAAGGGCATAACTCTCACATCGAAAGTCCGTTTTCAGTGTCGTTTTTTTAAAACCGCATAACTTTTCGAGATCTTTCCATCCAGATCATTAGTTTCAGTTTTTAAATTCACATTATCTGCATATTTAATATGGCTTCTACAAGTAATGTCTTTCTTACCAACAATAACTACTTTCAATGGAAATCTCATATGGAAGATTTATTAAGAAGTAAAGGCCTGTACCAGATTACCTTGGGAAAGGAAACAACACCCACTGATGATGATAAGAAAGCCTAATGGGATAATAGGAATGGCGAAGCATGTGGACTAATCAGAATGTCCATATCTCCTGATTTAAGGTACCACCTTCAAGGAATTGATGACCCCAAAGAAGCTTGGAACACGATTGAATCTGTGTTTGGTAAACTCAATATTATTCAAGCACAACAATTAGAAAATCAAATACTGACCTTGAGTCCAAGTGATTTTTCTTGCCTTGGAGACTATCTGTCTAGGTTTAAAACACTCAAAATTTTATCTGAAGAATGTAAGATAAAAATGGTAGAAGAGCGTTGCATATATCTTATCCTTTCTAAGCTAGGTAGTGCATATTCTGTGTTTGTATCTACCTTTTATTCCATGAGAGAGGCTCTAGGGAAAGATTATGACAAACCCACTCTTGAGTCCTTTTGTGCTTCTTTGATAAGAGAGGAAGATAAGCTTATACAACTTGGAGTAATCAACAATGCAAGTACCTCCAACAAAGCCCTAGTTGCCCAGCGGAAAGATAAACCCAAGTATCCCAAGAAGCAACATCCTTGCTACAACAACAAGCAACATAAGGGTCCCAAACTGACTCAGACAACTTCCTCTCCTAATTTGGAAAAAGAAGCAAAATATAAAAGTAAAAATACTAACAGACATTGCAACTTTTGTGATAAAGATGGTCATGATGAGTCCAAATGTTTGAAGAAGATGGAAACTTTAGAAGTAGTGATGAAGAAGCACAACATCAGTATTGATTCTACTTCTTCTTCTCACGGACATGCACTTTCTACTTCTGGTTTCTCCTTCAATGCAAATTCTACTTCTACTTCTTCTTCTTCTGATGAGTGGCTTATTGATTCAAGAGCATCTTATCATATGGCTAAGGATAAAGCCATATTTTCTGCTCTAAATGAATGTAACACCAAGAAAATATTTGTTGGTGATGATATATCTCTTAGTGTTATAGGATCTGGAATAGTTCAAGTAGATAATGGTCATTTCAATGATGTATTATGTGTTCCAAGTCTTTCTTGTAGCCTTCTATCAGTATATCAAATAACTCATTCAGGTGAAGGTAAAACAGTCGGGTTTTCACCTCACCAAGTTGTAATCAAGGATCTAAAATATCCTCAGCATGTTCTTGCAACTGGAATTGCTAATGATATTACCAGGTTTTACAAGTTTGACAACTTTGGGTCATCATATTTTTCATCAGTTTTTGTTGCTCATAGCAATGACTTGAGAAAACTTTGGCATGAGTGGTTTGGTCATCTAAACTATCGCTCATTGCAATAACTATGTAATCAACAGATGGTGACTGGTCTTCCTCTTGTTTCATGCAGAGATGGTGTTTGTGCCGGTTGTGTTCTCGAAAAACATCATTGGGATAGTTTTGACAAACGTGCCTCTTGGCATGCCTCGGTTCCTTTGCAGCTTGTTCACAGTGATTTGTGTGGTCCACTTTCTTCTCCTTTTTCTAGGTGCAAGTATTTCTTAACTTTCATTGATGACTTTTCTAGACGTACTTGGGTTTACTTCTTAAAACTCAAGAGTGAAGTTTTTGACAAGTTTTTGGCCTACAAGGCCCTTGTAGAAAAGCAATCTGGACATCAAATTCAAAGGTTAAGAACAGATAATGGAGGCGAATATGTGAACAATAATTTTACAAGCTACTGCACTACACAGGGAATCCAAATGCAACACACAGTTCCATATACACCACAACAAAATGAGAGAAAAAACTGCACATTAAAAGAAATGGCTAATTGTATGTTCCAATCTAAGGGATTAAGTCTAAAGTATTGGGCGGAAGCCATCAACTGTGAAAATTACATAGTAAATCGCACTCCCACAAAGGCTCTTAAAAATATAACACCAGAAGAAGCTTGGACTAAAATTAAACCAGATGTAAGTCACTTCTGTGTATTTGGCAGTATAGCATGGGCTCACATTCCTGATGAGAAAAGGAAAGCATTGTAGCCTAAAAGTGAGAAGTGTATATTTGTTGGTTATTCTGAAAATGTCAAAGGTTACAAACTTCTTCAATCACATTGTAATGAAATTATTATTAGAAGAGATGTTAAATTTGATGAAAATCTCTTGGCCTACGAGCCTAATTCGATGATTGTGCCTTCTTCAGCCTGCGAGCCATCTTCAGTGTTTATTCCTTATTATGATCTGGTTTCTTCTTCAGATGATGACATTGAGGATGAAAATCCACCTCCACCTGCTCACCCTCCTCCAAATGATTCCTTTGAACCTGAACCAGCACCAACTCCACCGCTTCCTAGATGAGTCCATTCAACACGCGAAGCAGATGGCGATCTTGTTAGTGAACCTTCAGATCAACGTTGGACACATTCATAGTTCCAGCGATCCTCTTCTCTTTTGGCTCAAGTTTCAAAAACTCGTGATCCAGAGACATTTGCAGAAACTTCAGGTCATCCAGATTGGGATACAACAATGAATGAAGAGTATCACTCTTTAATGGAAAACGATACTTGGGATATTGTACCTCTTCCAAAAGGAATAAAACTTGTTAGATGAAAATGGGTCTACAGAACTAAGTATGCATCATATGGAAGTGTTGAAAGACACAAGGCTTGGTTAGTTGCCAAAGGATTTTCCCAAGTTGAAGGAATTGACTATAATGAAACCTTTTCCCCTATAGCAAAAATGAATTCCATTCGCCTTGTTCTTTCACTTGCTACCTCACATAAATGGGAGGTCCATCAGATGGATGTTAAATCTGCCTTCTTGCATGAAGATTTGCAAGAAGAAATCTACATGGAACAAACTCCTGGCTATGTCCAGAATGACTCTATCGTTGTTTGTCACCTCAAGAAATCTCTTTATGGTATCAAGCAAGCTCCTCGATCTTGGTATGCCAAAATGGATAGCTTTCTTATTGCCACTAGATTCTCTAGATATCATTATGATCCTAATGTCTATACCAAGAAAGTAGGAAGCCATCTCATAATCCTTGTCCTTTATGTTGATGACCTTATCCTTACTGGTAGTGACTCAAAACTTTTAAACCATGTGAAAACCAACCTTAAGAAGAAACTTGAAATGACAGACTTAGGCTTTTTTCACTATTTCCTTGGCCTCCAAGTTTTGCAAACCAATGAAGGAATTTTTCTTTCCTAGTCTAAGTATGCTTGTGACCTTCTTCGTCGCTTTCACATGGACGATTGTAAACCAATCTCTTCTCCCTTCCATTCTGGAGTCAATATTTCTGCCACCTGTACTTCTCCTAAATTTGATACCACCCTGTATCGTCAGTTAGTTGGTAGCCTCTTATGCTTGACTCATACTCGTCCTGATCTTTCCTTTATTGTTGGTCTTGTTGACCGATATATGCAAACAACCCATGAAATCCATTGGAAAGCAGCTAAAAGGATACTTTGCTATGTTCGTGGTATATTTCAGTTCGACATACATTACAGTTCACGGGGAACTCCTTTATTGGTTGGTTTCATTGATTCAAATTGGGCCAACGACCCTGATGATCAGAAGTCTACTACATGTTATGTTTTCAGCCTTGGTTCAGGACCTATCACTTGGGCCTATACGAAACAACAGGCTATTGCACTTTCTTCAGTAGAAGCAGAGTACCGAGCAATGGTAAATGCAAGTCAAGAAGCCCCGTGGCTTCGACAGATCCTTTCATAGTTTGGATTCCAGCACTAGCATCCCGCTAGCCTTTGGTGTGACAATCAGAGTGCCATCAAGCTCGCCAAATACCCAGTTCAACATCAGCGTAGAAAACACATCGAGATACAAATGCACTTCATCAAAAAGCTAATTCATGATCAAGTTATTGAAGTGCTCTTTTTCCCTACAAAAGATCAAGTTGCAGACATTTTCACAAAGTCTCTTACAGAAGCAAAGTTTTCCAAACTTCGATCTATGTTAGGAGTTCAGGAAGTTGTCATTAAGGGGGGATAGGATCTAATGCCTCCTTCCTTCTCCTATTGTGTCACTATTGTAAATCCTTCAATCCTATCCCAAGTTGTTCTTAAGGGGACATTTTAGGATATTTAGACACTTAGGAGTTAGTTAAGATCTACTTGGTCTATTGTGTCGTTAGGTAAAAGTGTGTTTTCTAGTCTGTTTCTTTAGTGTGCATTAGTATGAATTTGTAGTTAGGAAATTTGATGGTCACGATATGTTCCCGACATAGAGTGATCCGACGATTCATACTCTCCTTGATCTTAACGACAATTGATCCATGTCTTAACACATGATTGGTCCATGATCTCTATTTAAAGAGCATGGAGGGTCATTTGCCGATGATCGATTGTGAGAAAATCTCTTGTAAAATCTCTCTGTAATCTTTTTCTTTGCATTAATAAACTGCTCCAAGTGGCCGCGTTGGTTGGGGCCATGAATGTTTCCCCGTAGGGGTTTCACCACGTGAAAACGTCGGTGTGTTGATCTTTGATCTAGTTACGTGAGTGGTTATTGAAGGTGTTCTTCCTCTGTTGGAATACCTGTGTTGTTGAACATACTGAATAACCATGGAAAATAATTACACACCATTTAACGAAAGTGGTCAAAATTTCTCAAACTTGAATCACTCGACACCATACACTAGCCTCTAAGTTGTTTTGTAGACAAAATTTCAATCTTTGAAATTCACCACT
>ML797059.1:222518-249017 GCA_009831015.1 Picea engelmannii
TGGTGACCAGAGTTGACAGTGTTACCCACTGGTATCTTCACAGAAATGATAAGGCTGGCTCGTGATGAGACCCCCTTTCCCTTGGCCATGCAACCAAAGGTCACTGCCCTGGTGTGGTGACCAGATAGTGGCAATGTCATACTACTGGATACCTATGAACATAATGGGCCGGCTCGTGATGAGACCTCCCATCCTCTTGGTTAGGTCTTGTATTATTATTTTTCTTAGGGTCCCTTTAGTTTTTATTGGGAGGCTTTTTATTTCCTTCTCGGGGATCCCTGGGCGAAGCATCTCTAGGTTTTATTTCCTATGGCTTTTATCTTTTACTAGCTGCTTTTACCCCCTGGGCCTTTAGCCCCTTCTTACCATAAGACAAAGTGTAACCCTCAAAGGTCATCCTAATGGCCGGACTAGGGGAATGGGATAGATGTGCGGGAGATAAGATGAAAAATGATAGAATGGTGGGAGCGGATGATGGCTCTGCAAATCCCCCTTGGTGGCTAACCAAAACCCATGAATACAAGCTTGCTAAGTCACCCCATCAATCACCCCAACAATGGTCAAGTGGATTAGTGTAAGATCCAAGCAGTAATCAGAAATGAAAGGAACCTAATGCATATATAAGAAGGTTATAACGATCAAACGTGACACATACCATGATACCTTGGACCAATTACCTCATGGAGCAAGAGTCCTCTCCAATGCAAGTCCAAGCCGATGGTGATGGAAGCTGCTACTGCTGACAGGACAAATCTGGTGAAGAAGAAGAAGGATGGGCCCTCCAGGGCCATGCTCAGGTCAATATTGCTCTCAGTACTCCATGTCTAGGACCTGTGGGCCTCGAGACATGATCTCCTAGTTATCCCTAGATACCGGGGATAACATGGTGCACCTGTTATTTTCATATGGAAGAAATATGGGTCGTGGAGACTCTGCATTGACTGCCATCAATTGAACAAAGCAATTGTCAAGAACCAATATCTGTTGCCAAGAATAGTCGATTTGTTTAATCAAATGAAAGGTGCGACAGTGTTTTCAAAGATCGAATTGAGATCATGATATCACCAGTTATAGATCAAGGAGGAAGACATTCCTAATATTGCATTCAAGACGAGTTTTGGACATTACGAATTTACCATTTTACTGTTTGGATTGACAAATGCCCCAGGGGTATTCATGAGATTGATGAATGGGGTGTACAAGTATTCATTGACGACATTTTGATTTAATATCAGATGATGGAAGAACATGATGAACTTTTTTTCTTGGTACTACAGTGTTTATGAGAGAACAAATTATATGAGAAACTGTCGAAATGCTCTTTTTACCAATCGAGGATTCATTATTTAGGGCATGTTATCTTCGACGAAGGTATCGCTATGGATCTCGCAAAGGTAGAGGCTATTATGGAATGGCTCGTGCTGACGAACATACCAAATGTACGTAGCTTCATGGGTTTAGAGGGATATTATCGACGGTTCGTTGAAGGTTTTTCGAAGATAGCAAATCCGATTACAAAATTGCAGAAGAAAAACAATAATTTTGTATGGACCGATAAATGCGTGGAAGCATTTCGAAGGCTCAAGGAGTTTTTGACGATAGAACAGATACTAAAAGTCCCTGACATGGATGAGGACTTCTTGGTATGCACAGACGCGTCCAAGGAAGTCTTAGGCAGAGTCTTGATGCAAGACCGTCGAGTGATCACTTACATCTCAAGAAAGTTAAGAAAGTGTGGGGAGAACTATGCGACACATGATTTGGAGTTATTGGCCATTGTGTATGCCTTGAGAGTATAGATACACTACCTGATTGGACATAAATTCGAACTAAAAATGGACCATTGCGGTTTGCAACACATTTTTACGCAAAGTGACTCGAACATGCGGCAAAGCCGTTGCTCAAAACTGCTTAACGAGTACAATTTTGAGATTACCTACATCAAAGGAACAATGAACAGAGTGGAAGATGCGTTGAGTCAGATACCATGCATATTTTTGGTGATACTTCTTCATATGAATCTTCATGAAAATATTATAACTATACAGCGCAACGATGACTCGTATAAGGAGGTTAAGGAATTTATCGGACAAGACACCATGTTGGTACCAAAATTTGAGGGATTTACTATGGACAACGATGGATTAATGAGATATAATAACCATATTTACATACCTCCCAACGACGAGTTGAGAATTTTGATCTTAAACAAAGCACATAGAGCAGTGTACATGGCTCACCCAAGAATCATGAAGATGAGGGAAGACCTTAAACCCTTATTCTTCTAGAAAGGGATGAAGGCATACATAGTTAACTACGTGGCAAGATGTCTAGAATGTCAGCAAGCAAAGGATGAACATAGACATTCAACAGGGTTACTACAACCACATGCTATTCCAGAATCGAAATGAGAGGTCGTTTCAATGGATTTCATTGTTGGATTGCCACTAACGGCAAGGAGGCATGACTTAATTTTCATGGTAGTAGACACTCTGAAGAAGAGTGCACATTTTATCCCTGTGCGTAGAACGTATCAGGCACTAGACATAGCTAGAGTCTTTATCAATGAGATTGTGAGATTGCATGGCATGCCTAAAAAGATCATAACCAATTGAGGATCGGTGTTTACAAGACGATTTTGGACTAGTTTCCAAGAGGCCTTGGGAACCCAACTTAACTTTAGTATCGCTTATCACCCGGAGATAGATGGGCAGACAGAGAGAAAGAACCAAATATTGGAAGATATGTTGTGTATGTACGTGATGGAAAAACAAAAGCATTGGGAAGAGTTCCTGCCACTGGTAGAGTTTGCATACAACAACAACTATCAAAGCACCATTAAGATGTCACCATTTGAGATTTTTTACAGGCGACCATGTCAGATGCCTTTGAGATGGGATAGAATTGAGGATAGGGTCTTGGTAGGACCAGAAGCGATCCAAGAAATGGAAGAAAAAATGCAAATGATAAGACAAAATATCAAGGAAGTGTAGGATAGACAGAAGAGATATGTCGATGCGCATCACATTGACCATAGTTATGAATTTGGTGATCGAGTCTTCTTGCGGGTGAAATTGCACAAGAGTTTGATCAATTTTGGAAAGGGTGTTAAACTCTCTCCTAGGTTTGTGGGACCTTTCGAGGTTGTGGAAAATAAAGGGCCCGTGGGATATCAACTAGCTTTGCCTAATTCTTTGAGGCATATGCACGATGTTTTTCATATATCTGTTTTGAGACATTATGTTAGCGATCCTACACATGTGATTGACATGAGTTCTTTGTAGGTATTGGAAGAGAGTGCACTCACGGTGGAGCCAATCTGCATTATGGACCATCATATTCGACAACTACAATGTCGAACAATCGATCAGGTCAAGGTCCAGTGGGATAATTATAGTCCACACTCGACTACCTGGGAGGACGCATATGATATGCCCAACTGTTTCCATTTTTGTTTGATATCTAGACATTTAGATCTTGTTAGATACTTTATTTACTGCACTTACATACTGTGAAACTTTGGGACAAAGTTTAAAACAAGAGGGGGTGTATGTAACATCCTTCTCTTGTGCACACATGAAATGACTTATTCTTTGAGGAAACTTGCATGCAAGTGATCCGGTTCATTATATGATTGTTTGTTTCACTTATGGATTATGATGATGTTGTTGTGGATATGATGTTATGTTATTTGATATCTATGTATAGGCAAAAGCTATTGACGGGTTTCTCCTGAGTGTGTAGGACACCTGAAAGATTGAGGATGTCAATGAAATCAATGGACCACCTTGGACTCTAGATCAAGTCAGGGAGTGGACTCTATATGGTTTGGATATTTCTGTTTTTGCATATGTGACATATGAGCAAGTATATTATGATGTTGTTATGGATCATTGACAATGTTTCGTGGTGGATGTAGTCTGACGATTTATTGCTAATCAGACCCACATAAGGAGTAAAGGGGACATGCACAACAACCATAAATTGAGGGAGAGGTGTGGTAGCAGCCCTACCACAGCCTACTGGCCCTCCCATTGTGGCTCAAATTGTAGGTTAACGATTACCTAGTTTGAGCGATCCACGATGTCGTGAGGGAAGATTGAGACAGTTGCTCACGAAGATTCTAAGGGGCGCGCAAGAATGCATGGTTCTTATTCCTTAGAGGCCCTTAGTCTCCCACAAGGTCGCCTGATGGAGTATTGACTCCAAGGGTTGGACAACTACTAAAATCAGTCAAAGGCGAGTGGAACCCTTGGAGCACGTAGTGCGTCTTGAAGGGCACGTCGCATAAATAAAACATGAATAAAGGCGAGTGGCACCCTTGGAGCACACAATGCATCTTGAAGGGAACGTCGTGATTTTAATAAAAGTGAGTTAATGAAACTAGGTTCCTAGAAAACAATATTTTATTTTGAGATGGTCATCCTTAAAATAAATGTTAAATGAGTAAATTTTTATTCATTATAAAATTCCCTAAAAAAATTAATTTCGAAGCCTAGTTGAAAATTAAGCCTAGGTCTAAATAGGGTAAGAAGACTAAAAACTAAATGATCAATTAATAATAGGGGGATGGAGATAAATCAAGATAAGAATTTAAAAGAGAAATAATTCATCTAAAGAGTTAATTATTGATTATGTGAAAGACATGCTGAATTGGAACTTAGAAAAAAAGGGAAATGAATGTAAAAATGAATGTGGAAACATAGAAAAGATTCTAGTCTAGTATAACTAAAGAACTTTCCTAAATAAAACACAACTAAGTTTTAGAAAGGCATCATTCATTAAAAGGAAATAGAGGGTGTTAACGCATATATTTGTAAGGGTTTTTTTTTCCTTAGGAATTGACCCCTAGTTGAAAATGTGAGAAAGGGGGGCTTAGAAACCCACAAAATACATTTTATCCTAAGTCTGTTGGTGGCTCGACGGTTTGGCATGCTATGCTAAGGGGTGTGTAGATCTGAGTGGCTGAGATCTGCGCACTCAGATCTTCTGTTCACATTCCATATCGGACCCCCCTGATCTTCTACCTTTAACAAGGGGGGGGGGGAGGGGGGGTCCAAGCAAGTAGTTTTTGGGCGTGGCCCCCCCACTGACGTGGCACCTCCTCATGAACTCAGACCACCTCCCCCTTCCCCTGCGCAAAAACACTAACCGACTTCCTCCTCTACTTACCACCCGCGCTCCTACCAGCACCTGTCCTCCACTCGCCCAACCGCATGCCTGTCCCCCTGCAAGTGTCCAACAAAGATCCATATGGAAAAGAGCAGGGAGAGGCCGCCCCATGTTCCAGGTGCCGAGTTGACTCATGCCTCGTCTTGATCCTAATGCAGACAGTTAATGAAGTCAGGGGGAGGTGGTTGAAACATCGTCTCCTCCCCATAAATGGAAATCTCAAAAAGGACTGGAAGATTGCCTGAGATCGCGTTTGACAAGGAACTGTATGCGCAATCTGAAAAATATTGCATGCACAGTATACCAGAAGATCACGTGCACATTCAGTCTAACAGGGGGCTCACTGACTCAAATATTTAACTGTGGTGGCGAGTTGTTCTGAGTATATGTAGGCATTTTTGATATTTTGTTAGGGTCGATGGTTAAGATAAGCTCGCGCATTGTAAAGTTTTAACGAAGCTCTGGTTCCCTAGTTATGTAGTTTGATTTGAGATTTCTTGTTTAATCTAAGTCAGTTTTCTTCCTCCATCTTATTATGCGTCTGATATTGAATGTTCATGATTGAAGGATTCACATGAATTGTAGTTACTGTGTTGTAAGGGATGTTTGATTGCAGTGCAGTTATAGCATTTTCAGTTTCTTGAAAACTCTAAATCCAAGAGGATATTGTTTTCTGATTTTTTCTTCCTTAGGCTACTAGAAGACCGAATGTCCATACCAGACCTATACATTATCCTCACCAGTTCTTCCTCCTACTCACCCTTACTACAACTTAATAGCCAAATTTAATCAAGACCTCACTTGCTTGCACATGCTGGCTTAGTTTTTTGAGTTAAAATGATATTATCCCGAGTCTGCGCCCATTCGACCCCCTTTAAATTATTCATTGTGACATACAAACTGATGGGTACTGGGCTTACCTCTGTCGCAATCCAAAGGTGACTTCTGATGCTAACATTTATGGCATCGTTGTCGGGGAAAAGAATTGAAGACATTTCCCTGGGTAGAACGACAGCGAGCTTCTGATTCTGAAGGTGCATCAGATTTCAGAAACATTGAAGATTGCATTTGCACCTGGCGACTCCACTATGGTGACTCCACTGTATCGACTCCACGGTTTCAGTGTGGCTACCTCTGGCTAGAGCTATATCCCCTAGGATAACACAACGATCAGATCTGGTCTTTGATGGTGAACAAAGACCAGACAGACTCATTATGCATATCATTCACCTGGCGACTCCATGTTTAAAGAATCGATTGGAGACTCCACTAGTCTGAAATGGAAAAATCTTGTCTCGGAGGTTTGCTCCTTTTAATTTTTTTATTGTTCCTAGTTTTCCTAATGTTGTCCCTACTGTGGATGAATGGGGTGATTATTTTCCCATATTTAGAGAATGTAAAGAGGACAACCCTTCTCAAGATCTTCGTAAGTTTCATGAACTCACGCATAAATGGGAGATACATCATGAGGATGTATTATTAAAAATTTTCATGATCTCATTAGCAGGAGATGCTCGTGAGTGGTATCATTCCTTACCTCCTGCTAGCATTTCCTCCCTGAGATAATTTCATGCAGTTTTCAATAGGCACTTTCAAAAGTTTTATTCCTCTGAGTTTATTTGTCATAATTGTTGTGAGGAATATGAAGGCCATGATCAAGATATGGCTATGTCTAATGAAGGCCATGAGGACGAGGACCATGAGGAGGAGGAAGATGCTTTGGGTAGGCTGATGGAGCTGGTAAAATCAGTCTCTGCCGAGATAGAAAGGTTCAAATTTGAAGAAAGCGCAAAGGATTTTCTAGTTCTTGGAAACCCTATTGATGATAGCAGTGTTGAAGATTTCATAGTTGTAGAGGCATTAGATTCTTCTTCCGATGAGCCTACTGTCTAATATTTAAAGGAAGAAGCCATTGTGGAAGAGGATTGTTCTCTTTTTCTTCATGATATTTCCCATGATGTGTTTAGATTTGGGATTGAAAAGAAGGATCGGGAGATCGTTCCATTTTTGCAAGATGGAGGAGTTTTGTGCTCACCCAACTTTGATGATTATTCAGATCAAGAGCAGTAGAGCCCTACATCACATTTTGATAGCATGGGGAGCAACCGACCTACATATGACAGCTATGAATCAAGTTCTGAGCTGGATATGCAAGATTTCCAAGAACATACAACATAGCCCTGTCCTCTATTCATTAAAGAAAATTATCATGAGAAAATCATCCATTCTGGGCCTGCAGAAGACCAAGAGTAGAACTTTCCCATGGGTCATGTTTATGATGATTATGACTCTGATCCTTGGGAGAGCCATGAAGAAGAAAATGAGTATTAGAAGGGGCATTTTGGTTTCTTTCCTGAGCCTGTAAGTGAGCAACCATCGCCTAAGAGAAATCAACCTGCATCAACCTTCCACCCACCTGCGCTTGCCAGAGACACTCAGCCATGCATGAGCAGCTGTGGAGAAGAGCAGGTTTTCTGCTACAAATTTTCTGGAGTTTTCCACTTATGCTATGAACCTATGGGGGAGTACATGCAGTTTCATTTCCTCCATTATTTGAAGCCTCTAGGTCTGATCCCACCATTTCCATCTGGAGGAAAGCTGAAGGATGTAATCATTCTGCTGTCACGATTTCATCATCTGTTATTCATCACTAACATAGTAGATGAGCTTCTAGTTAGGAAGTTACTTGAATGGCTATGGTGGAAGTTTGCTTTCACCTAGCACTATGTAAAAAATCAATTAGTATAGGAATGTACATAAATAAGCTCCTTCAAAGCCCATGTATTTGCTTTCGTTTAGAATAGTGTGTTTGTTGGCCTGTAGTCCTCTACAGAACGTTTTTGAGCTCGAATCCATAGCTCGAAAGTAAAGCACTGGAGCTCCAAAAGAGTTCTTAAAGCCTCACAGAGAGGACTCTATCCCCCATGGAACCTAAAGAAATGTTAGCACCGGAAGTCACCTCTGGATTGTGGTAGAGGTAAGCCCAGTACCCATCATTTCGTATGTCACAATGAATAATTTAATGGGGGTCGAATGGGTACAGACTCAGGATAATATCGTTTTAACTCAGAAAACTGGGCCAGCATGCGGAAGAAGGTGAGGTCTTGATTAACTTCAGCCAGTAAATTGTAGTAAGGGTGAGTAGGAGGAAGAACTGGTGAGGAGAATGTAGAGGTCTACTATGGACATCCGGTCTTCCAACAGCCTAAGGAAGAAAAACTCAGAAAACAAGATCCTCTTGGATTCAGAGTTTTCAGGAAATTGAAAACGCTATAACTGCACTGCAATCAAACATCCATTACAACACAATCACTACAATTCATGTGAATCCTTCAATCATGAAAATTTAGTATTAGACGCATAATAAGATGGAGGAAGAAACTGACTTAGATTAAAGAAGAAATCTCAAATCAAACTACATAACTAGGGAACTAGAGCATCATTAAAACTTTACAAGCAGGAGCTTAGCTCAACCATTGACCCTAACAAAATATCAAAAATGCCTACATATAATCAGAACAACTCGCCACCACAATCAAAGCTTTGAGTCGGTGAGCCCCCTGTCAGACTGAACGTGCACATGATCTTCTGGTAGACTGTGCATGCAGTCTTTATCATATTGTCCATGCAGTTCCCTGTCAAATGCGATCTCGGGTAGTCTGCCAGTCCTTTTCAAGATTTCCATTTATGGGGAGGAGATGATGTTTCAACCACCTCCCCCCGACTTCATTAATTGTCTGCATCAGGATCTGGATGAGGCTTGAGTCAACTCGGCACCTGGAACATGGGGCGACCTCTCCTTGGTCTTTGCCATCTAGAGCTTTGTTGGATGCTTGCAGGGGAGATAGGCAGACAGACGTGGATGGAGTTGACGAGGATGAGGCAATGGGCGTGACTGGTAGGCTACTAGGTGAATGATGGCTAGGTGGAGGAGGCACAGAGGCTGGGAGGAAGCTGTGGTGGTGAAGGGAAAAGGTGTGGCGACACCAGGACGAGGGACAGGTGATAGGCAGGGGGGGTTGTGGTGACGAAACGTCGATGTGGGCATCAACCTGTAGGATCTAAGGTGGAATAACAAAGAGGGAGGACGAGGAGGCGAGGGAGTGTGAGTGTAAGACAAGTGTTGGGAGATGAGAAGGGGGAGAGATGACAGCGGGTAGGGACAAGTGTGTAGTTAGGCGAGTGGAGGACAGGTTCTAGCGGGAGTGTGGGCAGTAAGAGGTTTAGCTCGGAGGGGGTTAGTGGTTTTGCGTGTGGGAGGGGTCCGAGTTCATGAGGAGGTGCCACGTTAGTGGGGGGTCTGCGCCCAAAAACTGCTTGCTCGAACCTCCCCCCCCCCTCGTTAAAGGTAGAAGATCGGGGGGCGATCTGATATGGACTATGAGTCGAAGATCTGAGTGCATAGATCTCAACCGCTCAGATCTACGTACCCCTTAGCATAGCGTGCCAAACTGTTAAGCCACAAACAAACTTAGGATAAAATGTATTTTGTGGGTTTCTAAGCCCCCCTTTCTTGCATTTTCACCCAAGGGTCGATTCCTAAGAAAAAACACCCCCCTTACAAATATATGCATTAATAGAGGGAATAAAGGGACAACAAGGAGCGCTTTTAAGATGGGTGAGGGAAATTGACATTAAATTAAATTAAATAAATGAATTTTTTGTGCAACTAAGGGATCAGGTGACAAGTTTACGGGGGAGTGTATTTCCTAATTAAATTTTAATAAAACGAATTAAAAGTGAAAATGGCAAGTGGTCACTAAGAAGAATTCTATAAAAGTAATGGAAGAGAAAAGGAATAGATCACGACTAGTATGCGTAAGGTTATGCTGCCGAAATTTCTTTGACTGATTTTTCTTGTGAGAGTTGGAATACCCAGCTCAAAAAACGAGTGGTAGCTCGACCTTGCGAGGCGAGTTGGGAGCAACTCGTGGGGCTAAGGAGGAAGAAGAGTACCCCTAGCATTGGTTGGGAGGTACCGGTGAGGTATCGACGATTAGCAAGCATGAGCAAGGAGGACACTAGTTGTCGAAGAAAATCAATAAGCCTTTTCGCCGGTTATGGTACTCACATTTATTATTGTAATTGTATTCAGTTAAAAATTGTGCAATGGATTTTTGATATTAGATGGGCAAGTTTGCTTGATGTTGTTAGCTCAAGGAATAAATTTAGATGGATTGTCATCCTTGATTATTAGATTTTTCAATCGTTGTCTCCCTTCCACAATCCCTTCTCTAAGAGTAAAAACTATAATCGTTGATTAAGTTTTTGTTCTCTCCCCGGTGAACCCCTTCTCTAAATTTAAAGGATTGGTTCCCTAACTTTTTATTTTCAATTTCTCTGTGTTGATGAAAGGGGCATGGCTCTGCACCCTCTTTCTTTCTCATCTTTTAAATTTCATATTTTTTTTTATCGCTGCTCCCTAAAGGAAATTCTCCCAACATCCCTTGCCACTCGACATTCTACCCTCTGGAATTGTAAAATCGTAAGGCCCAGTTCTCATGGCTTTCCACTATGGGGATTTGTGCCTAGCATTTTTGTCACTTCATTTCCTTGCCCAATGCAAAACAAAAATAAAAACATTATGGATCTTAGCATTTGGCCGGTGAAATTCCTTTTTTTTCTAGCGTTGAATGTGCTCCCCATCATTCACTCCATTTATGGGCATAATATTTCTCTTCGAATTTAATCTTGGGAATGAGATTTCTAGCCCTGAGATTTTTTTCTTGACACCTCCCAGACTCTCCCTTTATTACCCATCGATTTTGATCTGAGTCATTACCCTTTATTTGCCCCACAAATTTCTTCTTGTTGCTCAATGTTTCCACTTATTTTAGCTCATCCAGAGTTCCCTCTTCTCCATGAATTTTCTCTGTAGCATTTGGGGGTTTAAAACGAATTTTGGTCTATGTGATTTTCACCCAAGGCATGCACCCATCCCCCAGGGCATCACACAGATTTCCTAAGCGATTTTCGGTGCATTTTTAATGAGTAAATCATGCCCAACCTATGGGGGAGGCTATCATGAGTCTTTACCTTTATATCTCTATGTTTTTCTTGAGTAAATCGTGCCCAGCCTGTGAGGGAGGCTAGCATGAGTCTTTACCTTTATATCTCTGTGTTTTTCTTGAGTAAATTGTGCCCATCCTGTGGGGGAGGCTAGCATGATTCTTTACCTTTATATCTCGGCCTTTTTCTTGAGTAAATCGTGCCGAGCCTATGGGGGAGGCTAGCATGTGTCTTTACCCTTATCTATGTGTGGGTGGGAGTCCTCCAGCTCGACGCAGTTCCAGTTACCTAATAAGAAGGTTGATTTATATGAATTATGATTTGGAGTAAAATTTTGATTTAGCATTTTATATTCAAATTCCTTTACTGCTATTATACGCTCTGCTTAATGCTATATCATTAATGTTATTTACTTCTTATTTCTCTTATTTAATGCTATACGCTCTCCTTAATGCTATAATCATTAATGTTACTTACTGCTTTATGCTCTTATTTAATGCTATACGCTCTCCTTAATGCTATATTCATTAATTTTATTTTCTTCTTATGATTTTATTTGATGCTTCATGCTCTCCTTAATGCTATATTCACTAATGTTATATTCATAGTCTTTTAATGCTTTATGCTCTTATTTGATGCTATATTCTCTCATGGATGCTATACTCATTAATTCTATATTCAGAGTCCTTTAATGTGATATGCTCTTCTTTAAGGATATTGTACATTGTTGTATCAATGCGCTTTAAGACTAATGTGGATGGATAATTTATTTAATCATTGTTTGACTTGCGCCATGATATGTATAGCTAGGAGTGGATAATATTGTGTGTAGTTTACTCTTCCTCCATTAATCGAGTTGACGTGTGATCATTGAAGGAGGAGATATCCTTGTGCACTGAATACAATTGATGATATTTTTGCGCCTTAACTTATGTCGTTGTGTGTTTTCTTTGTAATATTCTCTTGCCTTGAATTTTTAACATTGATCATTTTTTGTGTCATGAGTAGTTTGCTAATTACTATGGCGTCATGGAATTATGTAGATGCATGTCTGATTTAGCAACTAGTTTCCACTTGCGCCTTTACTTATGTTGACCTGTGAATGTTCTAGAATTGTTTACTCTCGTGCACAACGCTTATTTAAATGTTGATGCATTATTGATAACAATGATGGTTACCCTTGCGCCTTGATTAAATGATGAATATGATTGATAGATTGATCTAGTTGATGATTGGACTTGTTGTTAGTGGCATGTAGACACATCCTTCTTCCTCAGAACAGTCGTCAACCCTGAGACCTTAAATGGTTAAAATCAATTGGAACATGGGCTTGAGCGTTGCTTATGTGTCCTGGAGGTCCTAACCTTGTAGGGTAGGTTGGGAGGGTAGTATCTATGTCATTATTATAATTATATTTATGATCCTTAAGTTAGTGTTATGTTATCTCATGTTATCATGGTGTTATCTCATGATTATCCCGATGAGAGGAGTTGAGTGCTTTATGATTCATGTTGTTTATGCGTAATTATTTATTTGTATGAATGCAATGATTATGGGATGCCATTTATTTTTGTTAATGCATCGATATGTGTATCGTTATTCATGGCAATGACGTGTCGGATTTATGTCATGAATGATTGATAATGTGTTAATATTGTTTCGCTAATATATTGGATGATGTGTCAATGATGTTGTTATTAATTGTGATGGACAATTCCTAACGCAAAAAGAAAAAAAAAATACCCGTCATATGTTGCTTTTGTTGTCATAACGGCGGGGTCGTTACAAGCACAATGGAGGGAGCCTATGAAGCAAGCCATTGTAAGCATGCGCTTGTAGATTTTCCCTCTACCTTCTTGCCCCATAGTAGAAAATTTGAATCGAGCATTGTATTTGAAGGGGATGAAGAGAGAAACAAAGATGGTTATATAGACTCAACTGCCCAAACCGGCCTGTCTGTGGATTTTCTCATGTGCTGGAGACTGTTATGCTCGAGTTCTTCAAACATATTACATATTGATCCCCAACTACGCATGTTGTGAGATATCTGGCGATTTATGAATAAGGACAGGGGATTGGATCCTGTGGCCATTTTTATGTTTGTGGGGAGCTGATATCTCTAGAGGGAGTAATAGACAGAGGTGCCATAAGCCCCAACAGTGCAGAATTGAATCATGGGTATTCCCAACCTATTCCCCACGTCCAACGTTCATCCCAAGAACATGTCAAGGCGTTGCATCGAAGTATAGCTTGCAAGAACCGTCATATCTCCTTTACAGCCAGGAGATTAAGTGCTTGCATCTCAAATTTAGGTCTCTGTATGTGTGTAACTCCACCAAAGTCTGTAACTCCACCAAAGCTTGAGTTGGGCTCTCTTAACACACTTGAAATATACAAGACCTACCTAGAAACCCCTCCGAGCCCTCTCTACCTAATGATTCCTCATCTTTTGGAGTTGCCATAACCCTTGCTCCACCCGAATGTTAAAAACTCTTCCATTGTTAACAGAAATGTATGAACTCATGTCAAGCTAATAAAAGGCACTGATTTGATATGGAGAGGGGATGCCACATTAATGAGAGTGTGGTTGGCTTAGATCCATTTAATCGTCCATGTAACGACACGTGCTTGTTGAGGACTGTAATAAATTTTAATATAAATATGTAGAGGAGTGGGGATTCCATATTAATGATAATGAATGTGCTTGGCTTGGAGATATTTAATCTCCCATGTGTAGGCACGTGTCTGCTGAGCAGAGTAATTCCATGCAAACTACTTTTAAAAATAATTAAAATTAAAATTAAGTGAGGACGATTTTTTAATTTTTATGTATGTACATTAATCAATACAAACACTTATATAGTTCACATTGCTCCATTATGGTCGCTGCCAAAGTTGGACGTATGATGTACAAAAGGAAATGACAACTAGCACCACCGAAATTAGCACTTGGCCAAATAAAATACTACCACCATTTCACCTGTACATGGCCCTGCAAACTTACTTGTGGTCAATTTGGCGTTCTCTCTTTCCTCAGCCGATACTCTTTCAATTGCCCAGTCTTTTCCGTTACAGAGCCAATTCTCTTTCAATTGTCTAGTCTTTTCCGTTACAGATATGGTGTGTGCATGGCACCAAGCGTATGACACAAGCCAAACCTACAACCGACGCATCTTGTTGGATGAAAGTACACACGATGCTAACATTGTGCTGATAATATAAAACTTTAATAACTGAAATATTTACACATCTAAATAGTGTAATTGTTGCTAAAATATTTTTTGCAACTTTCAGTAACAACTCTTGCAATAGAAACAACAGTGTAGTGATTAGGATAATCCTTTAATTTTATAGATGTTTGTTCATAAAAAAATCATTTTAATTGACATTTCCTTCCACAAGGTGTTGTGCAATTGCATCACTAAAAAGGTGCACTGAAAGGGTGGAGTCAAAGAGACAAAGAAAACAATAAAAATCTAATACTCTTCAATGTTCTAAAACAAATTCTTTTCCATCAAATTATATATGGAGGTGGCGTTCCCATGCTAAAAAATAAATCAAAGTTTTGATTTAATTTTATATGGTATGTCGTAACTTCATAGTTACTGTCTTAAAATATAAAAAAGTGAAACATAGAATATAGCGCCCTCAATCTAGTCTTTCTTGCACTCTAAGTTAAGTTAGATGTGCTGATGTCTCATCCCGTCCCCTTAATTAACTTAAATTCTAAGTTAATTTTGAAGTAAACTTGATGCAGATCAACCTAAATATATAATTATTTATAAAATTATGTAAACTTTATCGTTGTTCTTCACAAATTGCAAAAGTGCATATTTGATAAAGTCAATTTTGAGATAAACTTGACACAAAATCAATTCCAAACTATGGGGTTACTCGACTTAAACACATTAAAACAATGCAAAATTTCTATATATAAGACGTTAGTAAAATCATCTCTATCTAAAATGCATGTAATGATATTTAATAAACTAGCACAGCTGCTAACTCGAGGCTGATAAACGTCRAAAGGCGACTTATGGCTGTTCGCATTCTGTTCAATACGTCATCCCCCTTCAATCTGGATTACCGCTTTCCCCATTACCTTTTCAGTTTGCCCACCACATACAACTAGCCACGGGGCCCCCTCAAACCCTGCACAAGGACCAGGATGCCACACAGGATACCAGCTAGCACAAACGACTAGCGACCGCTGGTGATGCTAGCATAGAAATGCGGCCACCAAATGTTAGTCAACAGAAATATGAAACGCCTTAATAACTGTGTGAATACTTTAATATTTTTTAATCAGGGAAACGTGGCAATAAGTTAGTGAACATACTAATTTTTAAACATGATTAGGTAAATGTAAAAAAGTAAACATATAAATGAATGTCTTTATAATAGCTCCGAAGTTAATGGATGAAATCAAAGCCATTCATTTATTGTGACAACTAAGAATATTTTAGGCATATTTAATCTCTTCCATAAAAAACTTATTAAAAACTAAAAACCTATTAAATGTGCCCATTGTCAATAGGTGTAGGCCTTTGACTTAATAATGCAAATTTTCATAATAAAAAAAAAAATAGAATTAAATCAAATATAGAACTAAGATTAAAAAAACCGGTCTATAAGTAGAGACAAAAATAATGGTATGGTCAACATATCAGGAACAAGTTGTTTACATTCATAAAATAGCTGTAAGTATTAGCATAATAAGTGTAATCACAATCAATTGAATAAGCCGTGATAGGATATGCTTATGGTAAGTGTAATCACAATCAATTGAATAAGCCGTGATAGGATATGCTTATGGTGTTGCTTCTGCCGCTTATGCTTTTGGATTTGTATCTGTATCTGGAACAATATATGTTCCTATATAATTAGGAGTAAAACAATGTATATATATGAGTAGTCGACGCTCAAATATCATACTCTCAAGATGATACATTACTACACGATTTGGTGATCCAAAATGTCTACACAAATTTTCCATGAGAAGTCGGCGTACCGTACTAGACGTTGTGGGAGCATGTAGTGAGCGTAACAACGATTGGATTTAGGTGTCCCGCGCCGACGAGGATTTCCAATAAGTGCAATATAGCAATTGTCATGCCAACAATAAGCACCTTGTGTAACCACAATGCATCTCCCCTGCTCGATTAATTAGGTCAGCACCCTGCGTAACCACAATGCATCTACCCTGCACGTTTAATTAGGTCAACTTATCACATAATTTAATTACCTCAATTATGACAGAATTTGGCTCTCCCTTTATCACAAAGCAGGGACTAGTTGCTATGCAACTCCCCGTTGTTTTTTATTTCTCTCAAGTATTTTATGATTACATATGACTATAATGATAATCAAAAAAATAAATCAACAAGTTTTCACCAAGTTACTGTACAAAATCTGTTTTATTTTTGTTTTTCAAAACCCTAGATTGACATAGCCTTCATTCACAATAAATATTTGATATGATAGAATGTCATTGTAGATTCACCCACTGGAGAAGCATGTATTTTCCTTAATTGAATCTTTCTTCTATTCTAAGCTGACATGGGGTGAAAGATTTAATCCAATTCCAACACTCTTAATAGCTAGGTTACTTCTGATTTTGAAATATGAAATGATGGAAGCCTCAACTTATAATCTTATCTGAGTATGGGATAGCTTAACAGGTTGTCTCCCTCCTCCAATAATCTACTATTTTCAAATAATCTATGCTGATATAATGATATCAGAAAAACATAATCTCCTCGTATTGAAGATCAAAATACAATGAAATGAAAGGAGCTTGTTGAAATGATATATCTTTGGGTACCTTATAAGGATTTCGTATGTCATTCCCTTGGGATTCATTCCTTATTTAGCTTCATTACTATGTTATGTAAAAATATCATATATCTTTGGGTATTATAAGGATTTCGTATGTCATTCCCTTGGGATTCATTCCTTATTTAGCTTCATTACTATGTCATGTAAAAATATCAGATGGTCCTTATGTTTAACATGAAAGTTGAGGGTGGAGATACATGTATCCTCCATTTTTTAGGACCGTAATTGAGAGGGAGTTAGTTGTATATCAGATGGTCCTTATGTTTAACATGAAATTTGAGAGTGGAGATACATGGATCTTCCATCTTTTTTAGAACAGTCACTGAGAGGGAGTTGTATTTTTAATAATTAAAATAATTCAGGATTTTTATAGGATGCGGTGTTATGTTTAACATGAAAGTTGAGGGTGAAGATACATGGATCCTCCATTTTTTAGGACCGTGGTTGAGAGGGAGTTAGCTATATATATATCAGATGGTCCTTATTTTTAAACATGAAATTTGAGGGTGGAGATAGATGGATCCTCCATCATTTTTAGGACCATCATTGAGAGGGAGTTAACTATAGTATTTTTTTATAATTAAAATAATTCAGGATTTTTTTATAGGATGTTTTATGTTGTCAAAGGATTTTTTTATAGGATGTTTTATGTTGTCAAAATCATTATTTTGAAGGGTTTTAAATTTGGATCTCTACATTAGTATACAGTAGTAAGCTATGTGTCTCACTTATTCAATATAAATTATTCTACACAAGACGGTAAGATATACACACTCTAAATCAAAGTGAGTGAGTACATGTGGAAATTGGTTTCACTGTTTCTGGTTCATCCCCATGCACACAAGATCACCGAGTCCTCTCTGGATTTTTTTGGGCATCTGAAGCATAAAAAGAGCTAGATTTTAATAGCAAAGATAACACGATGTAAAAATTACACAATTGAACACTGTGTTTACATGGAAATCCTTTTAAGGGAAAAAATCACAGGGCAATGATAATCGGTATTCTTATGGATCAAGAGAGAATTATAGCAGCCAAACACAAGCTTACAACCATCCTCTCACTCATCCCACACACTGCCTGCACTACATTGCTACTCTTCACCTCTATGGGTATGCTCCTATATATAGCATCTATCAAAGAGTTCAACGAAATGATTACAATATGATCTACCAATTACACAACATGTTCAGTGAAGAGTGCATACATGGACATTCTATTTTTAGTTAATGTTGTGTGCATGCATCCGCATGGAAAATTAGTTGGCACGTTTTCAACAATGTCCACCTTGACAACAAATTAATTGATATATCATGCCCAAATTTATTCATCACTTTTCCTGCAAGCCAAGAGAAGCCAAGCACCATCACAGCTCCGCAACATTACTTGTTACGTCAAATGCACAACACTTTAACAACCACTTAACACCTCATCTTGTATCTGTCCAAACTTACCCAATAGATCCTTGCATAATTGGAAGACATAACTTGAGGTAGGTCTCCTCTTGTCCAAATCTCTTGAATCATAACCACAGACTAAATCACTCAACCACTGTAGGTGATACTTGTACTGCTATGCTTCTAAGATACGGAAACACCATTTCCATGCTCTTTACCTAGTTTTGTCATGTGTCTATTGACAACACCAAGTGACCATTTCTCATTGCAATCATCAAACTTCCTACTAGCATACGATACATGAGACATATAACTATTTTCTTCTTCATCAGTTAGGACATAAACCTTAAGAAAACTTATAATGGAAAGCCAAAGGGATTTTACCAGTTTCTCATTATTCATATCGAATTTTCTAGGTATCTTCACCACATACTTTTGTTGTGATAACCAAGCTTACCATCCTYTGTGTATCTTCATGCCCAAGATTCGTTTTGCTACTCCTATATCATTCATCTCAAACGTCCTAACCAATTGAGCTAACCTATTGATCTCAAACATGCTTGTGCTTGATACAAGCATAACATTTGACACCAAGATAATAAATATATCATAAACACAATGATTATAGTCACTTCTTGTAAAATTTGGCTCACCATGAAAGAATCAAACATCTTGTACCATTTGCCTAGCATGCTTCATGCCATACAATGATTTATGAAATCATTATAGAATTTGGAGGTAGACAATGAACCACTTTTATTTTCATGTGAAGAACATGAAGGACTGCAGTTCTTCTTTTTCATATAAAATATATCAAAATTAGGCAGCACTAAAAAAATTATATAAAAACTCTGCCATATTGTCTCAATTTGTATGCCCCGATAGCCAGCTATATACTGTACTTCTGACCAGTTACAACATGGAATCCTTCCTACCATTCTTTAGTTTGAAGTGCTCATAGTATTGCAACAAGCTAAAAGAAAAAAATATAAACAGTACATGTATAAAATATTATGCAGGTTATAATAAGGTTATGATCGTTTATATAAATCTGTCATAAGAAAATTGCTTCAACATTTTAAATACATTCTCACTTAAAGAACAATATTGATAAAATACCAAAAAATATAAAAAATAAAATTATATAAACTGAACAATATTGATAATATACCAAAAAATATAAAAAATAAAATTATATAAACTAAAAAGCTGAAAGTTCCTACTTATTATAACATCTAAACTTATTTTGAATTTTAGTACAGGATGTGGAACTATAACTACAACACTGTTTTACATTGCAAAGTGAAAAAAATGTTTGTGTACCTAAATCATAATTTCCACTTATATTTTTTGTTTGGCAAAAGTGTTGCAAAGTGAGAAAAATGTTTGTGTAACTAAATCACAATTCCACTTATATTTTTTGTTTAAAAAAATGTGTGTGACTAAATCACAATTCCCATTTAAATTTATAGGTTAGTACAAATTTTGCAAATATAAATATGTAGCAGATATTCCTTTTATATATTGGTCTGACCCTTCTTCCTGATGCTTCCTTATCAGCATATTAGGAGAGTCATTATCTAGAAGACACTGAAAATGAATGGATATACATTTTCATAAAAACTTTGCTCGACCCGACCTCCTGAGGTGTTGATGGGTGAAATAATCGACCAGTGCTAACTGATAGAACGCTGGTGCAATGACTACACCGCACTGGGACAATCTCCCATAAACTACTGCCCGGGACATTCACCTGCCTTGAAAATAATCATCGCTAGTTCGAACCAAATCAAATTCACAGTTTTCTCGGACATATCAATGCAAAGCAACAAATGCAAGGTCAGCCATGGCTAGTTCAATGCATAATGATTTTGCAATCACATTTCTGTGAACTAAACCTAAACTGGTGCATCTTTGAGAACACAGTATGGCTCACCAAAAAGTTTTCTAGTTGTATTGAGTTTTTTCATTTAAGAGAACTGCACTCCTGGGGTATGTCTTTAAAGGAGGTTTTTCAGAAGAGACGCAAGAGCATTATCTGATTTTTAGGTAAGATGTAAGAGCACCATTACCTGGAAATCATAAGAAAACTCCGAAGTGAGAATATAGGAAATTGAACTTGTATCGATGTATGAAATCTCCCGGATAACTGAAAGAATATTATTGGCTGAGTTTAAACTTGGAAAAACAGTAGAGGAAAATTCACTTATCTACCGCTGAACAACAGCTAAACCCACTAATAATAGAAACTCTTCACTGTATACACAGTAAAGAAAAATAGAAGAAAGCTGTTTACACTAATGGCGCCCAATAAAACGTTAAAGTGGAACATACGTTTGGGTGATTGGTTAAACGTTGGGTGATTGGTTAAACGTTGGGTGATTGTTAGGTTGGGTGATTGGATGATTGGGTGTTGGGTGATTGTTAGGTTGGGTGTTGGTTTGAATTTGATTATGTAAATCTGGACAAAACACTATTTTCTGTTGTTTAAATTGTATTTTTAAATGTATAAATGGATTCAGCCTGCTGAAAAACTATTGAGGCACTTGGATTATACAAATTTAATCACTCAAATCTGTTGATCGAACCATTCCTCACTAAATTTTGAGCAAACTCAAACGAAAAAAATCACAAAAAAACTTCCAAAAAATAAAACGTTTAAACTACTACCTTACTTTGTATACAATTATGAGTTATGAGAATAAAAGTTCCTTGATAATGGAAATACTGTATATACATTAAAAAATAATAGAAGTAGCAAATGCACGCTAGTATCACAGCCTATAGAAAATGAATGCTAAGTGAAATTATAACGGTCATATGTATTTCCTTTTTCAGGTGGCCTTACCGCTAGGACAGTGCTGCAATAATTACACTGAATATAGCACTAATGCCCAGCACCGATACCAAGGTCGATGCAGCTTGACATGTTTTCTGAACTGTTTATATTTAGTGTGCAGTCTCCTCCAATTCTTTGCTATAACTCTAACCAGAACCGACTGCTATTAATGCAACAAAGAGCCTGAAACTCTAAGCCTTACTAGAGTAAAGGGTTCATGTGATAGGCTTCTTATTATTGGGAGGAAAAGAGGTTGAAGCATCCAACTGCAAATTCTCCGATAACCGAGGATAATAAACAGACGGATATGGCAGGGAGTTATTTCTCATGTATAAAAATAATATAAATATTTATGAAATTAGATTGGACAGTTAAATAATTATTATTAATAATGTGTAAAAATAAAATATAAGATAAAATAAAAATGTACACGATATCATTGATATTAATTACGCGGAAAGGCTTATACCTATTGGAGATGGGCACAATTAATTACCTTTTAATCTAAAATTCTAATTTGATGGCTAACAATTGATTAACCTTTGGAATTATTCTAATTTGATGGCTAACAATTGATTAACCTTTGAAATTACCACATTTAAGATTAACTCTTGGATTTCCTCAGCTCTATGTGCTTTTTAGCTGTCAGTGAGTTTCAATTCACCAGACTAACTTACATTTAAGATTAACTTTTGGATTTCCTCAGCTCTATGTGCGTTTTAACTGTCCACCAGACTAACTTTCGACATTCACCAACCACTTTGCGGCTGTGCTAATTTTATGATATTAATCAGGAGACTCTTGGTGATTCACATGTTCAATGTATGTGGATTGGACTTCTGAGTCTTCAACAACTGAAGGAAAATAATACGTGGCCTTCACTGTACTTGGCGTTACTTGTGGAGTTCTTTATTTATATCTTTTATATGACTCTCGGATGTCATTGCGACTCGATGTCTGCTTCTGCTGCTAATTTTTATAGACTCTGCTCTTCGCCTTTCCGAGAATTCCGCAGCTGCCGACATGGACAATAAAGAAGAGACCACTGCGAGTAAGGAAGAGACCACTGCGAGTAAGGTAGAAACCACTGCGAGTATTTCAGGGGAGGGCGGGAAATTGCCGGCAAGGAATGATAATTTGGCGAGCCTTCCGCATAAGCGGGGAGTTATAAAGAAGCAGATACTTAGCTCCATCTTCAAAGATAAGTTTTCCAAAGGGAGTTCGAGCGAGCCAAGCTAAATCGTTAATTGTTCTTATACAATGTCGGCCTCTACCTCTTTTTTGAAAAGGCCAAATATATGGAGTTATTACAGGTGGTGAGGGTATGAGGTTATGAATTGATGAATTATTATAAGGGTTTTATATATAAATAAAATTGCAAAGAATTCACAAACCTGCAAAGATTTTAATCTTATTTTAGGATTTTAAATTAAAAAAATGGGTTTTCTACAAAAATTATCATATATCAACAAACCAGTTTTAAAAAAACATCCAGTGTATACTTCTCCACTTACTCTATTTGTTATTTTTCCCAAAATCTTTTATGATTACATATACAAAATTTATCATATGCCAACAAACCAGTTTTAAAAAAACATCCATTCTATACTTCTCCACATACTCTATTTGTTATTTTTCCCAAAGTCTTTTATGATTATATATGACTACAACGATGATCCAGAAAATACTCTATTTTTTATTTTTCCCAAATTCTTTTGTATGATTACATATGACTACAACTATGCTCTTGGTTATTTTTCTCAAAGTTTTTTTATGATTACATATGACTACAACGATGATCCAGAAAAAAAAAAATCAACAGCAAACCAGTTTACAGAAAACAAAATCAACAGCATACTGCCTGTGAAAACAAAATATATACCTATATGAACATCTTGTTCACCTTTACTGTACAAAATTGGTGTTATCCTTCTGTTTCTATTTATCAAAATCCCAGATTGACATAGCCTCCTTCATTCTCATTAAATATTTGATGTAATAGAATGTCATCATAGGTTTACTAGCTGGAGAAGCATGTATTTTCTTTCATTGTATTGTATTTTATCTTTCTTCTATTCAAAAGTTGGACATGGGTAAAAGATTTATTCCAAATGCAACACTCTTCCTAACTAACTAGGTTATTTTTTTATTCTGAAATATGAAATGATGTTGAAGCATCAACTTATAATCTAATTTTATCTTAATATGGGTATAATCTAATCTATTCTTAATATGAGGCTAGGCAGTCCATATGGAGTGAAAGATTTATTCCAAATACAATACTTTTTATGTTTAAGTTATTTTTCTGATTTTGAAATATGAAATGATGGTGAAGCCTCAACTTATAATCTTATCTTATTTTAATATTCAACAGTTTTTATAAATTCAATATTTTTTATTGTGCTTAGCAATTTAGTTTCTTCTTTGCAACTAGATTTTTGTGTGAGAATTTTTACAAGGTGGACTTGTGTCAACTTTGAAAGGGAAAAGTTCAATTAATTTGTTTTATGTGTTGATTCATTTCACCAAGATTCCAACTTTAGACATTTATTAGCATTGGAAGTAGATTGCTTGGAAAATTAGGCTCGAACATTTCATAGAAATCTTTTGCCTTATTAGATAATATAGAACATCCTATATTTGAATTTTTCATTTTCTCAAATAACTATTATTATTTAACAGTGTATTAAATTTTTATTTGAATTATAACAATTTGATTTTTATCAATAAAAAAACAAATATCTTACTGGTTCATTATGAAATGAATTTTTTATACTTTTATCAACCAAAAAACAAATATTTTAAACCTAATTTTATGAAGAAAAAAAATTTACTTTCATTTATTCCATTTATATATCTTATAAAACATCTACATAATTATATTAAAACCTCTAAATCCACTCACAACACTTAAATATGTGGGCATACTCACCCTCTTATACTAAGTAAAACATTGATTTATTATGATTTGAATAGTTATTATTGTCTCTTATAATTAAGAATTTGTAATTCAATATTTACATTAACATATATTTTTAATAAACATAGTATCATTAAACCTATTTACCCTAAAATTAAAATTAAAATTATTTAATATAAATTAATCAATATATAGAAATAATTAATCAAAATAAAAATATTAATTGAAAACAAATTGACTTAGTTTTTCATATCAATCTTTGCCTACAAAATAGGTTTGTTACTTACTTTGAGCCAGACAACTTTTGGTCCACCTCTTAACTACATTGGTTTTTTGGTTGGAACTTGTTTTCCCCTTGTACTTAATTTTTTTTTTAATATTTGCTTAATAATAGCATTTCATTAAAAAAGAAGAATTATGTCGTTTTAGTGTATACATTTAAAATTTTTAAATTGAAGTGATCTTTGACTTCTAGATATTATTTTTCAAGTGTATGTAAGGTTTCGCACTTAGTTATAATAATGGAGAAACTTTTGGATAAAAACTGCGTAAAAGGTTTTGAAACATCCAATGTTTCGAGTGGACACTCCACCCATCATCAGGGACATCAAAAACTTGAAGTTAGCAAGCTTTCGATATCCCTAATGATAAGTGAGTTTCCACTCGAAACACAGTTTTTATCCAGAAGTTTCTCCCTCATTACTTTTCAAGTTTCATGGTGAGAAAATTACCATGAAATGTTGATTCCTCTTCAATCAACCTTTTGATAATTAACTACCCTCCCTTTTATCACAGATTCATGTAAAAGTAACCTCTAAAATGTTATGTGCCACTTTTTATTGGATAAGTGATATGAGTAACCACTAAGACTTTGCTGCTATGACGACTCTTATGGCATGCCAAGCCATACTCACACTAACTTGCACTACGAAAACTCAATGTAGAACCTACACAAGTGTAAGCCATGGAAACTTGCATCAATCACACGCTACTCAACACCATTATAGAAAAATATGACCTTGCATATAATCAAACATGCGATGCAACCAAACCTTGTAGGTGGATAATAATGGATCATTGTATAGTCACATACATCTCTCTCTCTCTCTCTCTCTCTCTCTCTCTCTCTATATATATATATATATATATATATATATATATATATATATATATATATATATATACGTGTGTGTGTGTGTGTGTGTGGGCTTTTGTAACTTTTTAAATAATTTTATTAGTTTTTGTAGTTTAGATTTTTTTATGGCAGTGTTCTCACATTATATTGTTTTGGCATATAATATTTGTTGGTGTTTTTGAAGCACCCAATTCAAAATGATTAAGATTTTAATTGTTCAATCATATTGTATGAGTGATAATCAAGTTTGATAGAGAAAAATCAAAATTTAAGAATTATGTTTACCATTGTTAACAAGTCTAGCCATAATCTCTTGACCCCTCTACTTGGTGATCTTGACCTCATCTAATGGAAAACAAACGACGTTGTAAAAGGCAACTTGATTCTGACTCTAACTTTGTATCATTTATCTTCATCTTCTTGGATAACCAAAAATACCACGTAGGAGGAAAAATTCATCAAACTCTCGACTTTAATAGAGCAAGTTAGGCAGAGATCAATCAACGGAAATTTTGCAATATGACACCATAGTAACTATGCATACCCCAACATAGGGGTTGGGGTGGTCCAAGCTAACCAACATTGTAAAATATCTGTTTGGAGAGCTAGTGTGTATGGCAGATCAATCGAGCAACAAGGACTTGACGATGTCTGTCACGACAACCTTAAGCGCATTAAGATATACTTGTCATAAATGCATTAAGTGGAACTTTGATATTTTGCAAAGTTTTCCAACAAGAAACGTGTTAGATAATTGTTTCAATGTAGGATTTATAGTAAATATCTTTGGTGCTTAAGGTTTTCCGCCACCCCGTCACCTCGAGTAGTCCAATTGCTAGCTAAAATGCCTCATCCTCGCTGAAATCCAACAAATAAAAAAATCGCAACTTGAATAATTTTGATGAGTTTTAATTTTACCATTTTAGATCAATTTAGAGACTTCAAAAACCTTTAGATTATGCCTTTCAAAGAATGAAATTGCAATTTTTCTTCTTGAAATTGTAGGTTATGAGTTCCAATGAAAACTACCAGATAAACTCCCATAAAAAGTGACAAAACCCTTAAATGTGAGATGTTTTAGTTAACCTTTAGGATCCATATCCCTCGTGAGAGTGGTATCTGTTGAAATAATGTAACTGTGAAGAGCATTCTTATTATTGGATTAAATCCCCATTGTGGATTAATCATT
>ML797059.1:249117-266686 GCA_009831015.1 Picea engelmannii
GTCAAGACAATTCTTTGAATATAAATTTCTAACATCTATAAATACATAAAATAATATCTATATTTATGCGATCTATTTATATTGTTTATTTCAATGTAATGTAAAGGAAAAATTGATGTAATGTTATATATATATATATATATATATATATATATATATATATATATATATATTATATTTTCAATATCGATTTATTTCTTTTTATTAATAATTTATATAATTTTTTATCATAATGATAATGTTTAATTTTTTTTTATATAATTTGATTTTAAATTTTCAAATAAAATTATATTTTATACAACTTCTAAATATTTCGATATGGTTTATAATTTCAAATAAAAAATAGGTGTTATACAACTCAAAAAGGTGACCTCTCTTGCTTGGATATGGTCCCAATGTCAATACAATTCGCTTGTAAAGATAATTATGCAATCTCTTTATACTATGTCTCTTTTTTAATGTAATGTAAAGAACCACGTTGGTATGGTCCCGATGTATTTATGCATTCTCTTTATACCGTTTCTTTTTTGAATGTAACGTTAAGAACCTTCTTGATATGGTCCCAATTTGAATATAATTCTTAAAGAGATGTCTATAAAAGAAATTTTTAACAGCTTTAGTTTAATGTAACGTTATTAAACCAAATTTTTATATGTAACCACGTTATTAAACCAAATTTTTAACAGCTTTAGTTTAATGTCATCAGTTGAAAGTTGTAAGGATGCAATGTTGTAACCGATTACATTATTGAAAAAGTTGATTGGAGATATGTTCATGGGTTGCTATGTATTTGTGCCGCTGTGGGGTATTGACTTGTTTTATTGGAATTCAATTTTTGCGCTCTACCAAAAGTATATATTTTAATTTCTATGCATTATTAGTTTATCGATGGACCCTCAAGCATAAGGAAAATAAATATGAACTCCTTATTAATTTACTAATTTACCTATAATAGTGTGTAGCTTTTCCTCTAAGGCACCCCCTTGTTGCTACCAGGAAGAGTATGTAACTACTCCTTTAATGTGCCCTCATGTTGGCATGACTAATTGTTGTGTGAAGAGCCAAGAATATGATTAATCATGTTGATTTTGAAAATTCCTCCTCTTGTTATTAATAAAAAATAACTCTTTAGGTATGGAAACCAAGTTACTCATCTCCAAGCATTTATTTGGTATGTCAAAGGCACTAAAACATTATAGTGTTTAGGCACTAGAGCTCATGCCTTCCCTCATGCTACATGTTGTTAAGTTGTGGTCTCTAGGGAATTAAATTCTATTGTACAATCAACGTGTAAGGAGGTTGGAGTTGATTCTATATTTATATAAAGCACTAATTTTGAGGCTTTATCATCACATACATGCCCTAAAATTAGACCACGATATCTTGAATATGTCGAAACTAGTCACAAAACCAATAGATATTATGTATTCAACAATACAGATCAAGGTATTTATTATATTCTAGGTGATATGCTAAATTTAAAACGCATCTAAGTGCCAGTGTTTACTTCCATGCATTAAGCATTGATCTCGTGGCTTATTACTTGGAATCGATTTCATATTTCATGCCAACTTGGTATGTTTAGTTCACTATTAACTTTAGGAACAATTATATTCAGGAAAAGGAGGATTATATTTAGGAAAAGGAGGATTATGTGTGTTTGTGAAATAAGTAAAGCTAGCACACACTATCTTTCTGCCACAGTGGGATGATGTTATTTGAAATGCATCTATGCTTGTGCAAGAAGGAAATCTAGTGCACACTAGCTTTTGCCCATAGTGGGATGATGTTGTTCAAAATGTGCTTGTGCTTGTGAAATAAGGAAAGCTAATGTGAGAGAGCCTTCCCCCATAGTGGGATGATGCAGTTTGAAATGTGCGTATGCTTGTGCAAGAAGGAAATCTATCACCCCCACAGTGGGATGATGTTGTTGTAAATGCACCTGTGTTTGTGCAAGAAGGAAAACTAGTGCATAATATTTTCCCCCCACAGTGGGATGATACTATTGGAAATGTTCTTGTGTTTGTGAAAGAAGGAAAGTTACTTTGTGCTAGATTTCCACTATAATGGGATGATGTTGCTCAAAATGTGGTTTTATTTGTGTAAGAAACAAAACTATCATGTGCTAGATTTCCCCATAGTGTGACAATGTTGTTCGAAATGCATCTATTCTTGTACAATAAGGAAAGGCAACACACACTAGCCTTCCCCCATAGTGGGATGATGTTGTTTGAAATGCATGTGTTCTTGTACAAGAAGTAAATCTCGCACATGGTATATTTCCCCCATAGTGGGATGATGTTGTTCGAAATTCACTTATCCTTTTGTAAGAATGAAAGCTAGCACTCGCTATCTTTCCCACACAATGGGATGATGTTGTTTGAAATGCACTTGTGCTTGTGATAGAACCAAATATAGCATGCGCTAACTTATCCCACAATGGGATGATGATATTTTAAATGCACCTATGCTTGTGCAAGAAGGAAAGCTAGTGTGCACTTGCTTTCCCCCATAATAGGATGATGATGTTCAAAATGTTCCTCTCTTATACAAGAAGGAAATAAAGAAATTGCAAGATTTCCCCCATAATGGGATGATGATGTTTGAACCACACTTGTGCTTGTGCAAAAAGGAAATCTAGTGTGGGCTAACCTTCCCCTAGAGTGGGATGATATTTTTTGAAATAGGTATGTGCTTGTGCATGAAGGAAAGCTAGCATGCGTTAGATTTCCCCCATAGTGGGATGGTGGAATTTGAAATGCCCATTTGCTTCTGGAAGAAGGAAAGCTAGCATGCACTATATTTCCCCCACATTGGGATGATGTTGTTTGAAATGTGCATGTTCTTTTGCAAGAAGAAAAGTTGATTCCCCCACACTTGGATGATGTTGTTCAAAATGTGATTGTGCTTTTGCAATAAGGAAAGCCAACACACACTATCTTTTTGTCACAATGGGATGTTACTATTCTAAATGTTCTTGTACTTCAACAAAAAGGAAATATAGGAATTTATAGATTTCCCCCACATTAGGATGATGATGTTCAAAATTAACTTTTGCTAAAAGAAGGAAAGCTAGTGCACACTAAATTTCCTCCACAATGGGATGATGATCTTCAAAAATAGTTTGTACTTGTGCAAGAAGGACAGCTAGCACATGATATATTTCCTCAATAGTGGGATGATACTATTCAAAATGCATTTGTATTGTGCAAGAAGGAAAGATAGCATGCACTATATTTCATCCATAGTGGGATGATGCTATTCAAAATACAATTGTTCTTGTGCAAGAAGGAAAGTTAGCACATGCTCGTCTTCCCCCATAGTCTAATGATGTTGTTTGAAATGTATTTATTCTTGTGCAAGAAGGAAATCTATCATGTGCAATAACTCCCCCATAGTGGTATGATGTTATTCAAAATGTTTTTGTGCTTTTCCAAGAAGGAAAGATAGTATGCACTAGTTTACCCCCCACAGTGGGATTATGTTGTTCGAAATGTGCTTGTGCTTGTGAAATAAGGAAGGCTAGCATGCACTAGATTTCCTCCACAATGGGTTGATGTTGTTTGAAATGCACTTGTTCTTGTGCAAGAAGTAAAGTAAACACATGTTGGATTTCCCTCACAATGGGATGATGCTATTCGAAATGTTCTTTTTTTTATGCAAGAAGGAAATTTAGTGTGCATTGGATTTCCCCCATAGTGGGATGATGCTACTAAAAATGTGTTTGTGCTCATGGAAGAAAGAAATATAGCATGCACTAGATTTCCCCCATAGTGGGATGATGTTGATTGAAATGTGTTTGTTCTTGTGCAAGAAGAAAATCTAGAACATATTGGATTTCCCCCACAATGCGATGATGATATTTGAAATGCGCTTTTGCTTATGAAATAAGGAAAGTTAGTGTGATATTTTCTTCCCCTATAGTGGGATTATGTGGTTAAAAATGCACTTGTTCTTGCGTAAGAATAAAATCTAGTAGGCATTGGATTTCCCCCATAGTGGTATCATGTTGTCTGAAATGTGATTGTGCTTGAGCAAGAATGAAAGCCAGCGAGCATTGGCTTTCCACTATAGTAGGATGATGTTATTCAAAATGTGTTTTTGCTTCTTCAAGAAGGAAATCTAGCACATGTTGGATTTCCCAAACAATGGGATGATATTGTACAAAATGAGCTTATGCTTATGCATGAAGGAAATTTAGCACACGCTAGATTTCCCCCAAAGTGGGACAATGTTGTTTGAAATGTGCTTGTGCGTGTGCAAGAAGGAAATCTAGTGTGCACTACAAATGTTAGCGCATGAACTAGATTTCCCCTACAGTGGGATGATTCTATTTGAAATACACTTGTGCTTTTCCAAGAAGCAAAGACAACACATGTTATCTTCCCCCCCATAGTGGGACAATTCTTTTTTAAATGTGCTTGTGCTTATGTAAGAAGGAAAGATAACATGCACTAGCTTTCTCCCACAATGGGATGTTGTTGTTTGAAATGTGATTCTAGTTTTGTAAGAAGAAGCTATATTTCCCCCAAAGTCGGATGATATTAGTCAAAATGCACTTGTTCTTCTGCAAGAGTGGAAGGAAAGATAACATTCGCTAGCTTTCCCCCATAGTGGGATGATGTTATTCGAAATGTGCTTGTGCTTGTGCAAGAAGGAAAGACATTACATGCTATCTTTCTTCCACAATGCATTGATGTTGTTCAAAATGAGCTTGTTCTTGTACAAGAAGGAAATATAGCATGCACTAGCATTCTTCCATAGTGGAATGATGTTGTTCCAAAATTTCTTGTGCTTGTGCAAGAAGGAAATATAGCACGTGATAGATTTCCTCCACAATGGAATGATGTTGTTTTAATTGCGCTTGTTCATATGCAATAAGGAAAGATAGAAGGTGCTATATATCCTCCATAGTGGAATGATGTTGCTCCAAATTTTCTTGTGTGTGTACTTCTGTAAGAAGGAAATCTAACACATACTAGATTCCCTCTAGAGTGCAACAATGTTGTTTGAAATGAACTTGTTCTTTTTTTGCAAGAAGAAATGTTATCATGTGATATCTTTTCTCCATAGTGGAATGATGTTTGAAATTCATTTGTGCTTGTGCATGAAGGAAATATAGTAGATGCTATATTTCCTACACAATTGAATGATGTTGTTTGAAATGCTCTTGTGCTTATGCAAGAAGAAAAGTTAGCACGTTCTAACGTTCCTCCATAGTGGAATGTTGGTGTTCAATATGCACTTGTTCTTGTGCAAGAAGGAGAAGTAGAACATGCTATATTTCCTTCATAGTGGAATGTTGTTGTTCAATATTAAGTTGTGCTTATGCAATAATTAAAGATATCATGCGCTAGATTTCCACCACAATGGAATGATGTTGTTCAATATGTTCTTGTGCTTGTGCAAGAAGGAAACAGAGCAAGTGCTAGCTTTCCTCCACAGTGGAAATATGTTTGAAATGTCCTTGTTCTTGTGGAATAAGAAAAGATAGCATGTGCTAGATTTGCTCTACAATGGAATGTTGTTGTTTGAAATGTGCTTGTGCTTATGCAAGAAGGAAAACTAGCACACAATAGATTTCCTCCATAGTGGAATGTGTTGAAAATGCATTTTCATTGATGTCAACAAGAGACTTTATGTTTTATGTCTCCATGTGTCTACAAACCTCTATGTGTAAAGATTATGGATAATTCCTTGTACGTGAACATGACTATGCAAAAAATCGAGGAATAAGAATAGACAAAGATGGCAGTGCAAACTACGAATGTCAATGAACTGTTGTGTGAACATTATTCTCTATATGAGAAATCAAAGAATAAAGATCTCAAGGAGAAGAATAAACAAATATGGAAGTGTGTACTGTGAAAATAGAATGGTCAACATTTGATGCTTATATTGTACAAAGTTGAGGAGGTGAAGAGATTTGTTGCAAAGAAATATACAAAATATCAAATAAATGGTCAAGTCGATATATCCCACTTTCGTTGGGACAACAGAGTTAAAAAACTTTGTAATGAAAAGATGTTATCACTTAGTTTTAATGAAAGTGAGAAAAAGAACTATGGAACCTTAGATAAAAGATTAACTTCTGAAGTGATTAGATCATGGTTGTTCATATCCATAAATCAATGGTTATGATGAAAAATTGAGGTTCGACACTTGTTGGGCTAGCTAACCTACGTCAGTGCCACATGTTTGTTTAGTTGAACACCACATTAGAAGGAGTCCACGTTAGTGATATATTAATAGGTAACTCTATAGATGTCACGTATGGTGTTACATTTTAGGACACTTGTCGATGCCATATCATCCAATGCAGAAGAATACATACACATGTCAACCATCTCATTTTCCATATCAATGCAAGAGATGTAACATCCCCATCCACCAACAGGCCGAGAAACTCTACTACTGCAGCTCTGTTGCTCTACTCTGATCTGTGACAACTCCAACCTTAAACTATTGGGCTATGCCACACAGGGATACTTGCGTAAAAACATACACATCCATATAAAGATATAATGACTATTCTACATATATATTTCATATTAATGCGGAAATAACAGTAAGCCTACACATACAACATATAAAACATACATAGGAAATACTCATCAATTACAACATATGTACCATTACACAACATGTAAATGAACATAAAAGTGGTACTTGTCTTTTATTAGAAGACCACCAACTGCATGCAGACCTTCCAAGAACCTCCCATCCTTAGACCACGTTGATCATCACTCTTAGCAGTAGGTCACACCCGAACTTTGACTAAGCTCCACCTAGGGCAAGGGAATCCTAGACTAGGCTGAGGTTACAGGAAACTGCACAATGCAACTGGAAGGATTCTCTTTAGGAGCCTTCTTACACCCACTACTCACAAACTCTCATTCCCCACATGCCTATTCCACCCCAAGAATATTCACCTTCACTATTCCAAAGTCCATCGGTTGCTCCACTTCCCCTTTCAGGGTCTCGGCAATAGGCCGGATCAGGAATTCTCAGAGCTCTGTAGATGGTGTTGGACTCTCTCTAGGAAAAAATCACTTACCAACAAACTCTCTCACCTAGAGAGAGTTTCTCACAGGCCTGACAACCTCCCTCTTCAACCATGGCCTAACAACTCACTTATTCAACCACGGGTCTGACAACCCGCTTCTTCAACCAGCTTCCACTCAGTTTCTAGCAAGGTGAGGACAACAGTAAAGGTCAGTAAGAAATAGATGATGGAAGCAAGCCACACTCAATCAAGGAACTGTGTGGGCTACAACAGCCAAAATTTATGACACAACATGACTCAAACAATTACAGGGTGCCGAGACTTCACAAGATACACACGGGATAACTCCAGTATCCCCACAGGTTCCCAAGGTGTGTGCTAGATACAGAGGCGATGATGAAGGAGAACTGGTTCAATATGTGAATCCCTAGTGAATTTTGGGAAGGGTGACAGGTTCCAGATAATCGTAAGGGTCGTGAGGAGACTCCAGACTAGTACGCCGCCACCAGGATGGGGAGAAACCCCTGAATGGTAAGTGAACCCCCAAAAGTGATGGATTTCCTAGCTATAACTTCATGCACCTAGGTCGACACCTATCTTCCTGCAACCGTATGCATTCCACTTCGCACTTTCTCCCTTTCCGGGGAACTTAGGACAACATCGTTCATGTCCACCTTAGCCTTTAGGAAATAATAATAAAAAAATATTATTCCCTTAGACATAAGCCCTCTAGCTTAGCCTCTAGGCCTAGACACTTAGCCCCCTCCCTCACCTTACCTAGTGGAGCTTAGTCCCCCATAACTCTTTCTTCATGGTCGGTCTACACGCAACGATGTAATTATATTAAATATATGAGTATTTACACTTATACAATAGTAGGCTCATTGGAATTTGCATCTAGGCTCTCTGGCCTAATCACCACATAAGCCTCCTAGCTTATTATAACTCAGCTCACTAGCCTCAAATATTTTTACAATTCATAATTACCATTGGGGCTCTGCCTGGGGATATTACAATCCCCTCCCCTTATTTTTACATTGTCCTCAATGCAACTTGTTTATACATATACAATTCAAAAATTCTTCAAAAATATCCAAGCTTTAGCTATTGGAAGCTTATTATCCGCCTGGTGGTCTACCTTCAAGCACCAATTCTGGTGTTCATTGTAATTTTTAAACCTGTGAAGTAAAGCAATGCATATAGATTCTTAAGAAAAACAGAATTTGATCAATGGCTCATTCACATAGTACACAAAGATTTATACCGAAAACCCTCAACTGGGAAAACCTTTCTTATATTCATTATATCAAATTTCACCATTCACCATACAATATATATACAATGTTTTTAGGTATTCCATAGATACCAAAACCCTAATCCCTTATTCCAGGATTAATTTAAAAAACCACTAAAAATAGCAAAAACCGCCCAAAAACCAATTTCAGGGAGCTGCCCCGAACACTACACGTAACCAAGGGGGGAATACCTACCCCCCCTGGGACCTCCCTAGGAAAGCGCCTGACGCACATGGCACAAATAGAGCACTAGTACAAGGGATCGTCAGACGTAGTTGTCATATCTGATGCGCCCACACACACACATGCAAAGAATATAACACATACCCAACATTCATACTGCATCTAAAATTCAATTGCTCTATTCCATAGAGCTTCTTTAGGAAAGCATTCAACTCATTGTTCCTTGTTACATGCTTCAATCAAACCTCATTGAAAGCATCGACTGGTCGTAGATCCACGACGTTCCACCTAGCCTTAGATCTCACTGTTTATAAACTCTTAATAGGGGCTATGACTCCACTGACATAAACACTCTTCTCATATATCTATTCATTCGGAAGCAACATTATAACATATATGCAATATATATACAAGCAATTCTAATAACATCATAACAAGTATACAAGATACACAACATACAACGAATAGATAATTGATACTTATCTTTTGATTGAGAAGACCTTCCACCCCTGAGCAGGGCTATGACTCCATCAGGGCAATGGATTCCCAAGATAGTCACAGTCCACAATCCATATCAACATGGTCTAGGCCAAGGTACCAAACCTCAGTAGCACTCCAACCAATGGTCTCTCATTCCCCACGTGCCTGTCCCACCCCAAGAGTGTACACCTTCTCTATCACACAGTCCATCGGTTGGTACACCTCCCTTTCCTTGGGATTCAACAACAGGCCAGACCAGAAGTCTTAGAGTATCATGGCTTGAGGAGTTCCAACTTTCCTCAGAGGTATTCAATCGGCACCTTCCCTGAGCAACTCTTTGTAGTCAACATTCCACTTTAATCAACATCATCTCATCTACATCACCCACATGTAGTTATCATGAGAGAACATAAAATAATTCATTTAGGAACTCCAACTTAGTTCAAAAGGGGATTCAAGTTTTCCCCCAAAACATGAAATTCTATTTCAAAATTCTTCTTGGTTGTTTCCATATTAGGATTGCAACCTTCCTTGTGTTTTTCCACAAGCACCAAACTACATACCATTTTCCTGCAAGGCTTCATCTTGCATACTTCCAATAAATTGTTAGTATTTCATGTACATCAAAATTCAATTGCAATATGTACAGAACCACATGAAGTGAACTCATAATTGTCTGCATCTAGCAATTCAATCATAATTACCAAACAATTTAATAAAATAGAATGACTCGTCATTCTATGCATATGCATGTTCACAGTAATATATGTAAGTTCATTACTTCTTTTCTGAACAAGAAAAATTTCTGTAGTCAATGCTCATGTGACTACTTGACTTGAAACTTTCCTATTGCAATGTCTAACAACTCCTAAAATGTCCTCAACTTCATGAGTTAACAACATTTCAGTTGTTAGTAACAATTATTTTTATGCAATAATATATATGCATTTAATTACAAAACACATTCAACAAATGCATTAAGTAACCAATTATATCACTCGCTATACATGAGTGAAATTCTCAATCCATATTTATTCAATGCACCTTGCATTGAATTACATAATGCTCTTTATCCCAGTCATGTATCTCACCATCCATAAGTTGGAATTTTGGCCAATGTGTAGACACATTCTCCACACACTTCCTATTGTCTTCCCATTTAATTGGATGTCTTCCTTTTCGACCTGAAGACTACACCAAGAATATAATTCGGTGGTATTCATTAGTGTTAGCAAAAAGGTTGCAGTCCAAGTTTTATTTATAGGTAATAAGATTTTAGTACATGTGTGGCTCATAAACTTTCCATATCCATACCTTGACATATCCAACCATGTCCTAGTCTCATACATGACTAGATTACTAGCATTCATTCCTATAACAAGTTCTTATCTTTAAATTCTTTGGTTATTACCCCATAACTAAATTAACATGACATTCTACTATGTCTGTGTGTGCATTCAGAAGCTAAAAATCTTTGAATTAATACATTCCTTCATCCTTTACCACATCTAGTGGTATGCGTTCAAATAATGTAATCATGTGATTTTATAAAATAACTCTGGCTGAGGAAATTCTTACCTAAATTCCCTTCAAAAATTATGCAAAAAGAGTAATAAAAACTCATACTTGCATGACTTCCATTAATAAATTTGATGTTACCTGTATGGTTGAGGGCAGTAGAAGCTTTCATGCTTCTTTTATCAAACCTAACCAACCTTCAAGTTTGTGTTGCTTCTTTCCATATGTAGCAACATCATCAACAACACTTGCAACATGAAAGAATTATTTTTCTGCTTATGGTTGTTCAACTAACCCTAATTCAACTACTTCACCGCTACCACAATTTCAACAACTTCTTTCCCATGTGAAACTTTTATTTGTTTTCTAGATCCATCTATCCCAACTAGCTTCAAACTTGACTTACCTATCCAATCTCTAGCATACTGTAAGGATGCACATATGCCCCCTTTCTTTTCGAGTTGCATAGAATCAAATGAAAGTTCTTCTTTTACCTTACCATCATAGATTCAGATTCTACCTCCAACCTTTTGCATTGTCACTCATGGATCTATGTTACTTAAGATGGATTCTTTTCAGGCACCATCTCCTCTACATTCAAAACCATGCATAGAACTGTTTTCTTCTTCCTGATTCCTTATTGATTTCTCTTTAGAAGTCACTTCACTTTTAAATTATTCTTGACTTGATATTTCCATGCTCTTATGGAAATACCTTCACACCCTTGGAGTGCATCAACAATCCTGTACTATTCTAGCTTTCCTTCCTAGAGTTTTTACATGCATTCTTACTAGCTTGATATATATCTCATGATTTCTTCTTCCATTATCTTAGGATGTTCATGGACTTGATTCCATCCAAGAGTTTTTCCTTGTCTACTTTGCATACTTTCCACCACATATTATGCTGATATTAATTTTCAGCATTCCCCTATTACTTGGATCCCTCTGATCCAATTCCTTCATGACCCAATTATATTTCCAGTCATGTTCTCTAAGTAACCTTGGATAGTTAACACCAACTTATTTCTTGAAGAAATTTGGTTTAGCCTTTCCATGACTGATCATATCAGCACTGGTATTATCTTGATGAATTATTATTTTCTCCTAACTTGACCCATCTGATTTTTCAACATGACTAGAAAAATCAACTTTTGTCATGACATATTTGATGACCTTCATGCCATGCTTCCACTGTGCACTTTTTAGCAATAATGGAGGTGCTACTTCCAATCTGTAGGAATGATCTTTGGATATGTCACATCTTGTCTCCAAACTCTTTCATATTCCATAAAATCTTCCTTATTCCCATGCATTGCATCTCCATATGAACTTATGGTTCAGGCATTATCATGTATCATAGATGGCTTTCTCCACCTAGCATTCACATTTGATGTGAAAAGATTTTCACCTGGGTTGTCTTTCCCAAACAATAATTCCATTCGGGGTTTCCATGCTACTTATTGAACCCAACATCTGATCCAATGGCTTCTTAAAGATTTAAATGCAAATGAAGAATCGTATTTGTCCTTATTTCTTCGATCTGTAGTCATCTCTAGAATGTTTTTTCCCCTGCTTTAATGTAATCATTACATCTAGAATCCTCTTTCCGAGACCTTTCCAATGACTGCTTCCTTGCTATGTTCCGAGCCTTGAGCAGAAAGCTACGATCCTTTAAAACTCGTGCTTTTTATCTGATGGACTTATTGTGCAGTGGATCTCTTTTCTCTGAGATAATGGCTCTTAGTTCTTTGTTGAACCCTATCATAAAGTTCCCAGATCTTCAGTACCTCTTCTGCTGCAGGTTCAAACCAGACCAAACCTACAGGATTCCTTCCTAACCCCTTTTTCCTTTCTTTAACACAGTTTTTGGGCGCTATCCCCCATTTTCCTCGAGCCCTTAATTCACATGGGACCACGACTGTGGCCCATCGCTAGGTTGATAGGTGCTTACTCAGAACTTCGGGCCTCTGAGCTTCAAAAGTTCCTAACCCAAGTCATTATAACTCCCCGAAGTGCCGAATGGGTGAACTCGCGAAGTGTGGGGAGTGGATCTACGATCCACTGTTCATCAGCAACCAACAATTGAGATGCGATATAACCCTCAGCAAGCGGATATGACTATCGTCGTATAGTGGTTAATATTCACGCAAGTCTCATCGGTTGTGATCATCAACGCTCAGATCGATGGCTCGTAATCAATTCTGCACCCCCCCTTTCCTTTATATATTTTTAACGATGGGGGGTCCCTCCACTGCATAACATAGCACAATTCTTCCGGAGAGTCTGATATATGGACTACGGCCCCTGGTGCCACACGTCCTCTGGGCCCCAGGGTTTCAATGTTTGAACACTAACATGTCACATCAATCTTTACGCCTTTCAAATTGTGAGGGCTTGCATCGGTGGTTTGGAGTAACTCGCCTTTCGCCCCACAATTCTTCTAATGCTAACACGTAAACCCACAGTGAAACCATGTTTTGGATTGCGAGACCACCTTCAGGAATTAACTCCCATGCAACTTGGGTCCCTGCAATGCCTTCTAGTCATCGATCTTGGTGTATCGTGATCAATGCTAGTTTGGGCCCACTAACCATGCTCAAACGAAATGCCCCATGGAAGAATACTAACGACTGACACATGGGTTGATTAGATGGGTGAAACGTGTCATGTTCCAAATGGCATTTCAATATTCCACGGGTTTGAAAACCCCTCACACATGGCACACAACCCATGTGTCCACGTCAATCCAAGTGACGTCATCATGAATCACTATTTCATCTCTTCGCGATTCGAAGCTTTGGGATTTCTTGCCCCATCATACACTAATTCTCGTGAACATCGAAATCCCAAATAAGCCAATCTGCTGACACGTGTCCCTTTTGGCTAGCGGTTCGGATTAATCCCAGACTTCGGAGCTTCGGGAGTTTTCTCCCTTCATACAACACCGTAAATTCCACCCTTGGCTTGATCCAACGGTTCTATCCACTTCGGCCCAATCAAACGGTTGATCTCTTCTCCCTAGATCTATAGTGTAGTTCCACTTCAAGGACTTTGGGGCTTCGGGCCTTCATCCTCTTCCGATATATAACAGATAACTTCTCTGAAGTCTCGAATTATGAAGTACTTGCATATTATTGCTCATGCACTTTTCTCCAAATTTGACGGTCGGGAATTGTCATCCTTCTCCTGAACAGATTCCAATGACCCACATTCCTCTGCGGCCCAATACCATGTCTATCATGGTTTTATAATACCGCTACACCTCCTGATCTTTGTAACACAACCAAGGTAACCTCTTGGCACTCAAAATGCTCTGAGGTTCGAAATTTGTTCCTCTTGACACGATTTGCCCCTGAAACCTTTGTTCCAATGACCATTGATCCGGCCCGTCCAAGCTCAATGCTGAAACCATGGCTCTGATACGTTTTTGTAATGTCCCCAACCACTAAGAGGTCAGGAAATGCCACTACTGCATCTTTTCTTCTCTTTTTTGATATGTGACAACTCCAACCTTAAACTATTGGGCTATGCCACACAGGGATACTTGCATAAAAACATACACATACATATAAATATAGAATGAATATTATACATATATATAACATATTAATGCGGAAATAACAATAAGCCTACACATGCATCATATACAACATACACAGGAAATACTCATCATGTACAACATATGTACCATTACACAACATGTAAATGAACATAAAAGTGGTACTTATCTTTTATTATAAGACCACCAACTCCGTGCAGACATTCCACGAACCTCCCAGCCTTAGACCACATTTCTCATCACTCTCAACAGTAGGTTACCCCCGAGCTAGGACTAAGCTCCACCCAGGGAAAGGGAATCCTAGACTAGTATGAGGTTACATGAAACTGCACAGTGCAACTGGAAGGATTCTCTCTAGGAGCCTTCTTATGCCCACTACTCACAGACTCTCATTCCCAACATGCTTGTTCCACCCTAGGAATATGCACCTTCACTGTTCCACATTCCATCGGCTACTCCACTTCCCCTTTCAGGGTCTCGGCAACAGGCCATATCATGAATTCTCATATCTTCGTAGCTGGTGCTAGACTCTCTCTAGGATAAAATCACTTCCCAACAAACTCTCTCACCTAGAGAGGGATTCTCATAGGTCTGACAACCTGCCTCTTCAACCACGGTCCGAACAACCTGCTTCTTCAACCACGGACCTGACAACCCTCTTCTTCAACTAGCTTCCACTTATTTTTTGGCAAGGTGAAGACAACCGTAAAGGTCAATAAGGAACAAACAATGGAAACAAGACACACTCAGTCAAGGAACTGTGTGGGATGCAACAACCAATAGTTATGACACAACACGACTCAGAAAATTACAGGGTTCCTGAACTTCACAAGATACACACGGGATAACTCCAGTATCCCCGCAGGTTCCTAAGGTGCGTGCTAGATATAGAGGCAATGATGAAGGAGAACTAGTTCAATACATGAATCCCTAGTGAATTTTCAGAAGGGTGACAAACTTCCAGAGAATCATAAGGGTCATGAGGAGACTCCAGACTGGTCCCCCGTCGCCAAGATGGGGAGAAACCCTTGAATGGAAAGAGAACCCCCAATAGTGATGGATTTCCTAGCTATAATTGCATGCACCCAGGTCGACCCATGTCTTCCTGCAGCTGCATGCATTCCACTTCGCACTTGTTCCCTTTCCTGGGAACTTAGGACAACACTGTTCATGTCCACCTTAGCCTTTAGGAAATAACAATAATAAAATAGTATTCCCTTAGAGGTAATCCCTCCAGCTTAGCCTCTAGGCCTAGACACTTATCACCCTCCCTCACCCTACCTAGTGGAGCTTAGTCCCCCATAACTCTTTCTTCATGGTCGGTCTACATGCAGCGATGTAATTATATTAAATATATGAGCATTTACACATATACAATAGTAGGATCATTGGCCTTTGCAGCTAGGCTCTCTGGCCTAATCACCACATAAGCCTCCTAGATTATTTTAACTCATCTCACTATCCTATCAAATATGTTTACGATTCATAATTACAGTTGGGGCTCTGCCTAGGGATATTACAAGAGATATCTCAAAAAATGACTAACTATCAAGATCTCATGGAGACAATGAAGCAATTGAATATTGAGAGTTTATAAGGAAATGTTTGAGGCAATGGTGGGAACTAAAAAATGACTAAGTCCCAAGATGTCGTGGAGCAGCAGAGAATCAAAAATATGTGCAAATAAATGCTATAATCCTGTGTCCCCATGGTGAAATCTTGAAAAATTGTTAAGTATCAGAAATATGTCGAATGGTCAATGTCTCAAGAAATGGTTAAGTATGAAGATTGAATCGGATGTACTGAAAAAACCACAAGAATTAGGAAAATGCTATAGTCACATGACCCGTTGTAAAATATCAAACAATAACGAAGGGTTGAGATATCACAAAGCAGTGAAAAGGAATGTATACAAAAAGTTGAATGAAGATGGCTACTTCAATAGTTTCATGAAATATCACTAATTTTAGGATGGAAAATGGATGGATGGACTTGTGATTACAATCGAAGAAGTGATGCATGCTCATGAACCCATCGTTTTTCAAGTATTATAGAATCGAATAAGTGTCTAGACTTTGTAGAGATAGTGAGGATGACGAAATATTGGGAAGATGAGAAGAATAAGAGAAAACCCGAGGTCCCACAGTAAGATCTTGAAGAATTGGCTAAGTACTAAGAAATGACTAAGTACCAAGAATGGGAGATCGTACGACCCAGAGGGTGAGATATCTGAGATCTCATGAGGTCAACACGTGTCACATATCAGAAATCCTGGAAGGAGAGAGATCTGACAACCTAGTAGGTAGCCACATGTCAGAGATCCGATTGCCCAGAAAACTATTAGGTGTCACAGATCGAACGATCCAAAAGACCCATAGTGAAATGTTTTCAAATGTGTTTAAGTGTGGGTGAAAAATGAGTTTGAGATAAGTTGAGGGTTCAATTTGGAGGTCACGGAGGTGTGAATGCACGTGGCTTAATTTTTTTTTCTAAGTATTGGTAAAAGATAGATCAATGATCAAGATCAATTCTAAGATTAATCAGAAAAATTCCATGCGTTATGGTTACATTGCATGTTTTGATGAGTATATAACAGATCAATGACCATGATTAATTGTAGAAGAAGATCTCATGGTTGTGCATCATGAATCCATAGTTTGTTCTTGAGGACAGTTAAGAAGAGCAATGGTCGATATCAAATCAAGAAAAAATTGGATGACTATTGAGCATAGAGGGTGAATTGTGCGATAATGAAGAAAATCAATGGACAAGATTGAAACTTTGAATAGATTTGAGGGTAACTCTACGTCAAGCTTATTCTTTAAAAAATCAAGCACTGAAAAGAAGCGGTTTTGGATAGGCTAGTGTAGCCTGGTTTTGTGGAGATCTAGAGCCAACTTTGTATTCTTTGGATATGTGGAAAAATATTTGAGTCTATCCTTTATATTAATATCAAATATCTTGTGAAGTTTAATAATGTGGTTGTGAAGATATGTAACAAAGCGTATGAGTTTACAAGAATGAAGGTGAGAAGAGTAACAGAAATAATTAAAGAGGAATCTCTATAGGTGATTGTGTGGTACACGGAGGTTTAATTGGAAGATGATTTATTTCATAGTGGCATGGTGGTGCTAGGGAATATTAGTGTCTTCATTCAATAGGTTGGTGCCTAATTTTTAGGGAGTTGGTTTTTCCTTCCAATTGGAGGTGTTAAAGCCATGGAGTTGGTGCCTTCTTCCATTTGGTTTCGGTAAACCAAGGAGTTGGATATTCCTTCACATTGGTGCCTATAAATTAGGGGGTTGGTGCCTCCTTCCATTTGGTGCTGGAGAATCTTGGAATTTGGTTCTTCCCATGAATTTAATCTTAACATGATATAAGAAAATAATTTTGTGGTTTTCTCGCACTTGGGTTTCCACGTAAAAATCATTGTGTTCTGTGTATGGTTTTTGTGATAATAAATGTTATTGTTAATTGCTAATGTTTACATAATGTGATTAATTTTAAAAATGGTAAAAAGTGCTCA
>ML797059.1:272316-287941 GCA_009831015.1 Picea engelmannii
ATATATATAATTTAAAGTATAAAGAAAAAACATATGTAACTAATTTGTATTTATCAAAAACTGAAAAATAGTTTATGTTTGAAAAAAAAAGTGAAAAAGTAAGTGGTGCTCTTAACAAATACACATCCACCACATCCATTACTCGTTATCAGACATTAGGCCCTGAATAGACATCAGTTAAATATAACACACTGACACGTCATTTTTAGTCGAGCACCAACATCTATAGAAGTGTGTTGTGATATATAGTGCATGGGTTAAGGGTTGGTGTTAAACCACACAGTGTTCTAGGCTATATTAAACGCACTAACTCTCTAAAATGAACCCATAAATGAACCAAGATAGTAAAATATAATGTATTTTTCATGTTGTGTTGTAGTAGACATTACCAGTGAATTTTATTTCTGTGATGCACCACAAAGAAAAAGTGTTCTTCAAAAACCAAGTGGTGTGTTTGATTAATAGAACACATCGGTGCATTTATCTCAATTGACGCACTTACCAGCATCTTAGCAGTGCTTACCATAAGACACATTGTGCTGCAAATTTGTGAAAATTCAGCTTGTTTTCATGTTATTTAAAATACCGATGCATTTTTTTATCCATTCACATTGACTAACAAAATTTTTGAATATGAACTTACGTAGTGTGTTGTGTTAATATAAACATACCAATGCTATCATGTTATTGGATCACCAATGTTTTTCTTAACGGTGCCTTCTACTGTCGACAACATTGGTTACAGGGTGTCCACCGAAATCACACAACGAGTTGGTGCGAGGTGTTACTATTGAATGAAAGGTAACACTGTGATAGTGGAGCACCATCCTTTTGTTCTTCATTGCGTTGTAAATGTGAGTGCATTGGGAACAAGGCAACCATTGAGATTCCTTGCTATGGAAATTCAGGAAATATATGTCCCAGTGCATTTCTATTTACAGTGTCGATGCATTAGATTACAATTGTTGCACCACTACGTTAAATTTTATAAATGGCTATGTTATCATGGAAATTAGTTAAGTTAAGTGTACTAGTGCATAATGTTAAATGGCACCAGTGCAATTTATTCGGCGCATGAATGTTTTTATAAAGTATGGAGGTGTGTTTGAACATTGACTTGTCGAGGTGTTATTTTTCTAGTACGCATTGATGCGATTAGTTAAAATTGGTACACTTCTATGCTAAATTTTATATATCATAGAGCTAGTGTTGAGATTAATGAAGTGTAATGGGTCGATGTGGGTATGAGTCCAGTTTTCACCAGTGTCGGGGCATTCAAAAAGACACGTCACTTTGTTTTTAATTATTTATCACAGTGCGCTAGATTGAAAAATATCGACATAAACATATATGGATGCATCAACCATGATTCTCATTGTGTACTTAACATATTACGCTCCACTTTAGGGTGAGTCAAACCATTCAGGCACACCTCATGAAAAAAATTGAAAAAAATGAAAAATTTCAAGCTAAATTCTAAATTTGATTGGATGGAAATGAAAATAGGAAGGTAATAAAGAATTTACCTAGTATTTTATGTCCCGAAGAGGCATGTATGCACCGTTGAAAGGAAATAAAAATTCATGGCAATTTCCAAAATTTGAAAATGTGTGGAATCCACCAATGCAGATATGTTAGTCGGTGTAGAGCACCGAAAACAAGGTGTCTTAGGAAGAAAGGTGAGCATCGATGCTTGTTTGATATTTTGGAAGCATGGGATGCATTGTAATAATGAAAATAAGTTTTATTTATTTATTTATTTACCCTATTGCAGTTTTCCTTTAGACATAAAAACGCACCAAGGGTACCATTCAATAACATCAGTGTGACTTATTCGATGCATGTAATTTTATTATAAAGTATGGTGGTGCTACTAAAACATGGATGCACTGGTTATATATTCTTTATGAACGTCCTGGTGAATATTGTTCAACAACATCGGTGGGATTTATTCAATGCATGTAATTTTATTATAAAGTACGATGGTGTTATTAGAACATGGACGCACTTGGTTTTTATTGTTCATGATATGGTCAGTGTGTATATACCTTGAATGTTCATTGGGGAAAAAACCTCCACAAAAAATTGCATCCATATACCTCCTCTATCAAAAGTGATGATGTGTTTGAACATTTAAGTCCCAATGTGAAATTTTTCAGTGGTGCATCTGGGCATTTTTACCATAAAGGCGCACCGAAAAAAAAAAATCTCCAAAAAAACGTCCAACCTTCCGCCACTGCAAACAACCTCCTCTATAAATAGCTAAGAGAATAATTTTCAAGGGAAGTTCTATAAACACCTCTGGAAGAAGGTGTTATATTTAATTATTGCAACTATATTACTTTTTTGAAGCTTGTGATTTTGCTAAAATATAAGAGAACACATTACATGGTTTAACCTTAATCACAAATTTAAATTCAATTGTGTGTTACACAATTCATAGGAGTTACAATGGAAAATAAAATTTTGAAAAAAGGGAACTATGTTGACCTTTTAATTAATATTCAATTTATTAGGCTAGGAAGGATTGAACCTATAGATGTTGGGACTTATTATGTCAGAGAAAGGGTTAATGTAGGCTATGGTACATTTTTTTATAATTGATGTCACTCAAACACATTTGGTTGTGGAAGATGTTGATGAAGGGGACATGCATCCATGGAAGATCATGTGTTTGAGGCACAACATAGGTAAATCAAAATATTGAAGCATGTGTTAAGTGTTATTGATAATATACTGAATGTTTTTTTTAGAAAACACTATTAAGTGTTATTGATAGTACACTGAAAGTTTTTTTCAACAAATACTATGTTTCTTTAACTTGGTGTACAAGTGAAAAAATTTCTTCTACATTTTATATTGGAGACAAGGTATATCTTCTGCATCATGGAGTGAAGTTGGGTAAGGGATACATATTCAATACATATATTAATAATAAGTTCCACAGACGGATGGTAAAGAAAAAAACCCATAGTGGCAAAAATTGAGAACGTGTTAAAACATGATGCTCCTCTACCACACCCAACAAGATTTGAGCATACACTAGGGGGTTCATTGGAATCTTATGAGATTTGTCTAGAATCAGATTTGGAACCTCATTGTCATGATCATCCCATAAATATTCCCCAAGATAGGGTTACATTCACATGTACAAGGGTTTCTCTTACACATGGATGCACAAGAACAAGCATGTTTATTTCCAAAGGAATGATAGTTAACGTCCACAAGGATCACATGGTTGAGGGTGTAACATTAGCTGAAATGGACTTCAATGTTTCCATGGAAGAGATACATAGAAATTGTGAAATATGTAGGATTTGGGATAATTCTTTTCATTGTTTGGTTACATGAACAACAAATATGTTGGTGGATAACAAAGGTGATATGTTAAGGGTCAAGGAGACACCCAAGGAAATGGTGATGTGAGATGTTATAGAGGAATAAAGTCCCTTAAACAAATGGAATGGGGATCTTTATAATGAAAAATATCTAGTCTCAAATTATGTGCATGTAACAAGGTCATATAAAAGGATCAAATGAGTTATGATTACGAAAAAATTGCAAAATGTCAAACAAATATCAATGAAGAGAAAGAAATCCGACTTTAGACGGTAGATGAATGTTGTAAACAATATTATCTTCAACATGTGGATACATAGGCCATTGCAGTTTTTAGAATGGGTATGGAGCACATAAATGAAAATGGCATTATGGAATTTGTTTGAAATTCACTCCTTTCAAACATGATCATGTCAAAAATCCATGGCCATGGCCTACATCCTCTTTTTGAAAAGTAAATGACATGACATTTAATGGGAATATTATTTGTAAGAAAGCATCGTACAATATACATAAGATTCCTCAAAGCACCTTCTATAACTACCAACATTATATACAACATGGAAACATCAAAACCATTCATGGTAACACCAACACATGTAAATAGCATGCACATATCGTGGCAGCCATTGAAATATTGTACAAAATTGTAATGGATAATTTAGATTTTTCACCAAACCAAACTCAACAAGTTGAAGAAGATGGAAGTTCTTGTCCTTTAAGATTGTTTCATTAGACTTACACACAAATTGATTTGTTAAATGAGATCAATGAGGCTGTTAAAAAAATCAATTTCCCATCAATATCACAACCAACAATGAAAAAGGTTTGGAATACTAATGTTCAATATGTGTCATTCTCAAGGAATAACAAATTTAGTAAATGTAGTGAATGTGTTGTGTTGAAAGCATAGATGAAGTCAACAGATGCAAAGAGTTGGAAGGAAAGGCACAAGGTCTATTGAACAAACATAAAAAGACTATTATGTATGGAAGATATGGGTGTATTGTGCCCACATAATTATGTCAGAGTAGTTTCCAAAGGAGAATTTGATAATTTCCATGATAAAATGAATAAAACAAAGACACATCCCAAGGCTACATGTCAATTCGAAATCTATTTTCAAATCGAAATATATTGTAGGAACAAACTTGAGTTTGTCATTAACATGAATTCTAACACATGGAAATAGCATAGGAGGTTTTGGTCATTTATCCCTACCATGTATACATATGGAATCACAATTTAACATTACATCCCTTACAAATTTCTTGAGGGACCTTGAAGTCCCACACATTGATATGTATGGTGATATCCTTTATAAGAGTGGAAGTTCTAGAAACCGACTCTCAAATTCATTACTATACACTTTTATTTACTCTAAATGTAGAGTGTACAAGGATGATTTTCTATCTCGTGGAAGATAAAAAAAAACTAGAATATTGATTTAAACCTCTTCCTCCACATTTTTTTTATAGTTGGACAATGAAACAAGTGATAATAAGAAATGTCATCTTTTCATGTTTATATCACTTTTACACACACTTGGTGTCTTCATCATTATTGAGGTTGGATTCTTTCTTTTGGGACACACTCATGAAGACATAGATGGAACCTACAAAACAATTTCTTCCAACTTGAAAAGTAAAGACATATATTCTTTACCTGAAATGATGGATGCACGTCACACAATTGAATAAAAAAAAATGTTTCCACCTACACTTATCGACAAGGTGTATGCTGATATTGAGAGGGGGGTGAATCAGTATCAAGTACAATTTAAAAACTTTTTCAACTTATACTTAAACCATTCAATTATATCTAATGAGAAATGAACAATAGTATAAGAGTTATACCAATACACCACAATACACCATGAACAATATATGAGAAATAATAAATAGTTTTTGTTCAAGGGAAGTAATGACTTCCAAAGGTAGCTTCAACTTCGAAATATAAAGGGAGGGATAAACCTCCAAAAGGAAGATACAATCATCCAATATCAATAGAGGGTTGAGCTCTCCATCCTTGCCCCTTCCTTCCACCCAAGAATATATGAGAGATAATAAAACTTTACATTAAATTATCACCATCAACGAACCATCACATAGAATCTGGTAATGCTTCCTGAGACTTCTTCAACTTTTGCAATTCTTCACTTCTTGGAATACTCTGATCCTGTAGATAATATTACCCAATGTATTCTCTAAAACTCCTCCAAGTTTCACTCCTTGAATCCTCCACAAAAACAAGTTATAGAGAGAACGGTAAACCTTATTCAATTCTAGTTTATTTAGGAGAGAGAACTTGTACATAATGCACCGCGCTCAATATTTAACATCAGATTCTGAAATTCGCACACAAGAAACTAAAACCCATACTCTTTTCAATGAAATTGGTCTCACTTCATTTGGATTTGTTCGCATGTTTTATAGGAAGAGTGTGCTTGTCATTGATGGAAAGAACAATAGCAACAATGGAAAACAATAACAACATAAGCTCAGGAGGAGAAGCGAACAACATGCAGAGATCAGAAGCTCAGGAGAGAGGGTGACAGTGACCGTAGATCACATCACAGAGGACCAACAACCGTCTGATCAAAAAAAGGTGCACAAGACTTAAGGATTTACGCACGCATGAGAGAGAACTTACCAAAGTTACGAAGTCCCGAAGTGTTTGGGACCATCCATCGTCAAGGAGGACAGGTGGTGTAAGATACACAACTCCGAAAGTTCATGGATCAAAAGGAGGTGAAATAGCCGAAGTAAATTTCAACCGTCAGATCCAAAGGGATACATGGCGATGGATCGTGAGCTCCGGAGAAATCACTTCGAGAAGTTTAAGTTTGAGATTTGAAATCCTCGAAGACGGGAGAGCCGGAGAGCCGGAGTAAATTTCAACCGTGAGATCCAGAAGGATACATCACGACAGATCGTGATCTCTGGAGAAATCAAAATTCAAGAATTTTTAGTTGAGAATTGAAATTCCCAAAGCCTGGAGAGTTGGAGAGATGAAGCATATCTTGATCGTCCGATCATCCGAAATAGATCTCAGTTTCCAAATCATCCAGAGTAAATATCAAGCGTCGGATCATTCGAAGTAAATCTGGGTCATCTGATATAGAGCGTCAATTTGAGATTTGAAATCCCCAAAGTCCATAGATCTGAAGAGCCTAAATAAATTATTGATCGTCGGATCATCCAAAGTAGATATCAGTCGTCAGATCATCCGAAGAAGATCTCAAGCGTCATATCGTCTGAAGTGAATCTAGGTCGTCTGATCCAGAAAAGACGTGGCGTAAACCTGTGGACTCTGGGTAAAGACCTGAAGTAAGCCTCAACCGTCTGATTCAAGAGGACACGTGGTAGGAATCTGCACACTTCGAGGGGAAGTGAAGTTTGAGACTTGAGATTTTAGAAATCTAGAGACTAGAAGGAGATCTCGATTGTTGATCGAGAAAGGGGCCACAGAACTGTTGATCTGGTTGAAAGGTCAAATTCATGAAGTAGAGGCAGAGCCATCGATTAAGAAGGGAAGGTGTTTGTAGTGTTGGATAACTGAGAGGGGGGATGAATCAATTGTCACTATTCTTAAACAATTATATCCATTTTTAAACTCATTACAAAACTCTCAATGATGATCACAATAAATAAGTAGTAGAGTATTCAACATCAATCACACACATGTATAATACAAAGATAGATATTTCTGAGGAAAACCATAAAGGGTGAAAACCTCTTCTTCTTTATATGATAATTATTGTCTGTACATTATCATTCTTATGAGCACCAACTCATAATGGGGCTACCACCTCTATTTTGCAAGCTACTACTTGCTGAGAGAACCAACTCGCTAGTTTCTCTAGCACCCACTAGAAGGAAGTACCAACTCCCTGAATGTTCCAGCACCAACTGGATGGAAGCACCAACTTTGAGTCATACAGGCACCGACCTGTATATCAGAGAACCAATGTTCTCCCTTGCACCACCCTACCACCCTGGTTTCTCTGGTTGCAACCAGATGGAAGCTATAACTCCCTGCGTTCAAGCACCTACTTGAAATGATGAGGACAACGGTCCTCTCAAGAACCTCCCAACCACCCTGAAATATAAAACTTTGCTTTATGTGAATTTATTACAGTGATTCAATAGTTGTCATTGGCTTACTAGGCTTATCACTATTCTGTTATACTGCTATGCTCTGCCTACATCAGTGTCTTCCTTATTGCATCCTCTTCAGCTTTCTGATCTTCTTCTCTGTCTCAGCATGCACACCTCGACTTTCTCTTCTTCTCACAGATATGCATCTTTGTTCTTTTCTTCTTCTATGCTTAAACTCCTGCACATCATGCTTCTACACGCATGCATCACTCACAACAACAACAGCAAGATATCTTCTTTGTTCTGCATTTTTATAGTCTCTGTGCACCTTGTGCATGTTGCATGCACTATCCCACTGCATACCCTTTACTGCGTTCATCATCACTGACCCTTTTCCTGAGATCCTTTGGCTTTGTTGACTATAACAGTATTCGACCCACTTCCATCTGTCAGTCGACTCTATGATGAGTCTACACTCCACTGGCAATTTCCTCGAGACTCTTTGTCTTCTTTGTCGATCACCCTGAAGACTCTTCAAATTCTCTGGCAGATGTATTCAATTCCTTTTGGCAGTTACTAAGAGAATCTCCATGCATTTATGCATTTCTTGCCTTATGTCTTCCTGAGGAAAACTTTACAGTGGGTGTTTATCCTTTCTAGCTAATCCCTTTACTTTCACATGTGGCCTCAAGCGATAACCAAACGCCTATTCAGAAAGCGTTTCGTGATTTCGCGATATGGGATATATAGTTGCGAGTTGCCTCACTCCACTCGTGAAAACTCTGAAATGGAGCCTAGCTTTGCTAGCTCCTTCCCCTCACTTCCGCTGATAGGACCGATGGTTGTGACCACAGCCCCATTCAAAAGTGAATTTTGTGATTTCTCACTTTGGGGATTCTCTCGTGAGTCCCTTGACTCCTCCAACTCCCGGTACCGAAATGGAGCATAGCTATGATAGCTCCTTCCACTCACGCGACCACCGGCGGTGACCACAACCTAATTCGAAAATGCATTTCACAATTTCATGTTTCGGGGATTCTCCTGTGGGTCTCCTTGACTCCTTCCTCTAGAATTCCCGATATCCTAAATGGAGCCTAGAATCTTTCACACTCCTAGCTTCACGTGACCACCGACGATGACCACAGCCTAATTCAAAAATGCATTTCGCAATTTCGCGTTTCGGGGATTCTTTGATGAGTCATCTTGACTCTACATGTTGCAAACTTCGAAACAAAGCTTGGATGCACTAGCTCTGCTCTCCAACTCTCGACAATGTGACCACGGGATATGACCACTTGCTAATCATTTGAGCGTTTCTCTCTCCGAATCAATGGTCCACGATCCATGCTGATCAGACGACTATCCTCTGCCCCAAAACTTCAGCTTTCAGTACTTTGGAGTAGTGTTGATGCTAAAATTCCCGAAACTAAACTCCTGAAGTGATGTCACTCGATGACGTGTCATGAGCTGAGTAGCTTCCACGTGTTACTTCTTGGATCAATGGTCCAGATTTGTCCTCGATCAAATGACTAAGATTATATCGTCATTTCACATTTCGCGAGTTCAATAGGTTAGGGAACCTCCTTCCTTTAACCTTTCAGTCAGCGAAATGATGATCTTTAGCCACGTGTCCTTCTTGGATCGACATTCCAGATTTGTCCTCGATCTAAGAGCTAAGATTATATCATGATTTCGTGTTTTGCGAGCTGGAAGGATAGAGCACCTTATGCCTTTGACCTTTCAGTCAGCGAAATGCTAATCGCTCTCCATGTGTCCTTTGGCTTCAACGACCGGGATCATTTCGCGATCTCGCATATCGCGAGTTCAATGGGTTAGAGAACCTGCTTCCTTTGACTTTTCAGTCAACGAAATGTTGATCTGTGACCATGTTTCCTGCCCAAAGATGGATGGTCCTCCTGCTTTCTGGATTTTGTAAGCCCGCTTCTCCTTGCACTTTAAAGAATGTACAGGTTCTCCTGGATCCAAGGACGATCAGACCCTACCCTCGGATCTAACGCCCAAGATCTGTCCTCCATCTGTGCACTCCTCATGTCTAGACTTTTGATGTCTTCTGAGACTATTTTCCATCGTTGTTCCTGCCATCATTGTTCTTGCCATCAATGACAAGCTCACTCCCAACTATAAAACTACCAACAAGATCACTGAATCTAGAAGATTTCCATACAGAGGAAAGCAGGTTTTGAGATTTGAAACTCCCGGAGCCCGGATCATGAAGTAAATCACAATCGTTGATTTAGGAAGGCTATATATGATCTGCATACTTGAGAGGATATATATGAACCGTCCATTCAGGGGAATTGTTAAGATCGTGAGATCGATGGTCCCATCACATTGCGAGGATTGAAGGTGTGCGAACTTTAAAAATTTAAGGGCGGGCCACAATTGAAACCACAGTTTTGGAGAAAGGACACATAGAGGCTCGAGGTAAATTGTCGAGCGAAACGTAGTTTGATCTCAAACCATATTTGGCAGCACCCACAATCATGTGGTCACATGAGAGCATCGCCCAAGGTCACATCAGTGAAAGATTGAGGAAGGAGCTAGCATTGCTAGGCTCCACATCGGAGGTTACACATTGAAAATTCAAAAAGCATCTGCATGTATAATCCAACGATACTGATCAAACTGAATCTGATCAAAGGGTTTTTTTTTCATCTCGTGATTTCTTGATCAGTTATGATTCAGTTACACTAACTGAATTATTTTTCCTGAGCTGTTGAATCATTGTTCCTGAACGTTGGAATCATGATTCTTGAGCATTTTGGAGATTCCTGACTTGAGCATAGGAGATGCAGAGTGTAATGGATGATGAGAGAAGTAATAAAATAAAAATGTCTTGACAGAGAGAGGTTTTTTTTTCTCGGTAAAAAAATTTGAACTGTAGGTGATCAAGAAGACAGCAGGAACAAAGCATGAAAGATGCAAAGATGAAGAACATAATCTGGACAGAGTAGAAATGGTGAAAACAACAGACTGTATGAGAACTTAAGCACAAGAAGATGCGAGCAGGAACACATTGATGCAAGCAGAGTAGAGAAGTGTAGCAGAACAATGATGAGACAGCTAAGCCATTGATAAATATTGTATCACTTTAATAAATTTCAGAAAGAAAATATTTATATCTCAGGGAGGTAGGGTGGTTCTAGGGAGGATTGTTTTCCTCAGAGTTTCAAGTGGGTGCTTGAACACGGGGAGTTGTAGCTTCCATCTGGTTGTAGCCATAAAAACCAGGGTGGTAGGGTGGTGCAAGGGAGAACCATTGTTCTCTGTTATGCAGGTTGGTTCCTGTGTGACTGGAAGTTGGTGCTTCCATCCAATTGGTGTTGGAACACTCAGGGAGTTGGTGCTTCCTTCTAGTGGGTGCTAGATAAACCAGAGAGTTGGTTCTCTCAACAAGTTTTAACTTGTTAAAGAAGAGGTTGTAGCCTCATTTTGAGTTGGTGCTCAAAGAAAGATGATGTACATAAAAGACTGCCTATCATTCAAAGAAGAAGAGGTTTTCTCCCTTTATTGGTTTCCTTGTGAATATTTGTCTCTGTGTATATCATATGTTTGATTGATGTTTGTTATTTATGTTGCTCATGTCTTGCATAATCTTGATGATCACTTGGAGAAGGTTAATAATATTTTAATAGGAATAAAATTGTTTAAGCACAGTAACAACTGATTCACCCCCCCCCCCTCAGTTGTCTTAGTAATTCAACAATTGGTATCAGAGTGGGTTCCTTTTATTTTAAGGTAGATCAGTAAGCTTAAACATGGCAAGCCATGAAGGAACTTCAACCAATAAGCCTCCTATGTTTGATGGAACAAATTTTTCCTTCTAGAAGGTTAGAATGAGAACATACATCATGGCCTTAGGTGCTGATGTTTGGGATGTTGTAGAGACTAGATATACAAAACTTGTTGTGTTAGCTTCCAAAGATGATAAGTTAGAATTTAGCTTCAATGAAAAGACAATGAATGCTATCTTGAGTGGGCTTGCTGAAGCAGAATTTGTAAAGGTCATGCAACTTGAATCTTCCAAAGAAATGTGGGATAAACTTATTAGTAGTTATGAAGGAGATGAGAAAGTAAAAGATGCCAAACTTCAGACACATAGATTGAAATTTGAACAACTAAAGATGAATGAGGATGAAACAGTTAGTAAATATTTTTTAAGAGTTGAGGAGCTTGTGAATGCCATGAAGGGTCTTGGTGAGAAGATTGAAGATGCATTTTTAGTTCAGAAGATTTTAAGATCTCTGCCTAATAGTTTTAATCCAAAAGTTTCTACAATAGAAGAACTGAATGATCTTAAAAATTTGTCTATTGATCAACTCCTAGGAACTCTAACTTCTTATGAAATGAGGATTAGCAAAGATAAATCCACCACTATAGAATCATCTTTTAAAGAAGACAAGAATATTGATTCGGAATTAGATGATATTGAGGCAAAATTTGTGAGAAGGTTAAAGAAAGGATCAAGAAAATACCAAGCCAATTTGCCCTTAAAATGTTTTAACTGTGGAAAGATAGGCCACTTTGCACCTAAGTTTCCACACAAGAAGAAGGGCCATAACTCTTAAGGTTAAGATAAGTACAAATCCAAGAGATTTGGTAAAAAGAAAAGTTTATGTGCCAACAATGATGACTCTTCAGAAGACACAAATAGTGACTCTTCCTATGAAGATAAGGTTAATAATATTTTAATATGCATAAAATTGTTTAAGCACAGTAACAATTGATTCACATCCCCCTCTCAGTTGTCTTAGTAATTCCAACATGATTCTCTATGAAGAAGTTATGACTGTGTTACCCGGTGCACCTCTTTATGAACATCACCAAAAGACTTCATCCTCCCTTGAAATTCGACCTTCTTTACTTTAGATTTCCTCTGAAATTCGACTTGTGTGTATTTAAAATGAATGTATAATGATTTGTATTTATACCCTTTATGTCACTTCCTTTTAACATTAGGGCCGACCTAACAGTTTCTTATTTTGTAATTCTTTTCTTTAATTATCTTCAGGGTTGACCTATACTTCCTTCTTCAATTCACTTTGTCATCTTCAAAAATTCATTTCTCTTCAACCACGAGGATCCATGTGACATGCCACCTACCACCAAAAATAACATGATTTATACTATCCATCCATGGGTGTTGTGTCTGCATGTGAACTTTCCTTCATGTCCAAATCCCTTCATCAATCTTGTAGTCCAAAACCAATGACTAGGGTTGACATCAATGACAACAACCAATCTTCCAACAATCTCCCCCTTTGTCATTGATGTCAACACTCATGCTCCCCCTGTCATCATGATCCCAATTTCTTTCCCCCTTTGACATCAATGGCAAAGGGTAGGGTTTCTCCCCCTGAGTTTAATGGAAAAAGGTAACTCTCTTCTTTGGGGTTGCTTCCCTTGAACATATAGCACTTAATAACACTTTACTTTTATGGTCTCTTTCTTCCTTGGATATTTTTCATGGATTTAGGACGTATATGTTACTTGGTCTTCTTGTTGCAATTGCAACCAATCTTCCTGAACCTTGTTCTTTGATTTTGCATCTTTGTGAGTCAAATGTGAGAGTATATCCTTGATCACACATTTTACTAACACTGAGTAGATTATGCTCATGTCTTCAACCAATAGGACATTCTTTTCTTTTACATTTTTTCTTCCAAGATCTACTACACCTTTTCCAATTATTTTGGCAGATGAGTCATCTCCAAATGCAACATTGCCACCCTTTCGCTTCAATATGATGAATTTGTCTTGATCCCCGATCATGTGTGAAGAACATCCACTGTCTATATACCATTCATATTCTTCTTTACATTATTCAACGGTCAATGTTATTAAACAATATTCATTGTTTGGAATCTCTTTCCTTCTCCATACTATGGTTGGCATAGGGTCATATTCATTCATATATCTGCAATCTCATGCTTTGTGACCAAGATAATTACATTTGTAGCATACAATATTTTTTTCCATCAATGGGGAAAATGAATTATAACTTTTGTTGACAAATACACGATTATTTCCATATCTTATATTTACACCATTCATGTTTCTTGCATAGTTGTTCCTTTCATTGATTCTGCAATTAATTTCCTTATGTCCAAAATGTTTGCAAGTATAACAATGACCAAGAAAGAAATTTTGATACCTGGGAATAAGTGGCCTTCTTTGTGATGTAGTCCATCTGGGTTCATGATCTCTTCTGTAGTTTCCTTCATACTAATTGAATATTCTTTGATTCCTAAAGGTACGAGGTCTTCTTGGATATTCATCTCTTTTGTAATCATTCCTTCTTTCTGGTATCCTGGTCCACTTCTCATCAACTATCTGTGCAGCTCTTTCTTCAAACTTCTTGTTGGTATTTGCATCTTCTTTGTATGAAGTTTCACCCATGCATCCAAGATGTGTTAAGTCTTTTGGCACTTTAGATTTTCTTAAGCTCTTCCTCAATTAGACAACTTCTTGTTCAAGTTTCTCACAATATTCTTCTTTCTTCATCATTTGGACATTCCTTAATTCTCCTATTCTTCTTGCTTCTTCAAATAGAGTTTTCAAGGAAATGGTTTCTTCTCTTATTTTCTCAAAGTCTTCTAATTGTATCTTCAATCTTACAACTGTCTTTTCACAACTACCCAATTCACTTCTTAGTTTTCTATGTGTGTCTCTGACTTGCTATTTTCAATCTCAACATGCTTCAATTTTTTAAGATTCTCATCTTCTTGTTGAATCATTTCTTCTTCATGATTTTCTTCTTCTTTAGTGTCATCTCTTTCAATCCTTGGATGAGGACATTCAAATTCAACATGTCCTACTCCTTCACAATTATAGAAGAATAACTGACCTCTGATTTCTTCTTTGAAATCTGAGATGTTGTAATTTTCTTCAACTTCTTCTTCTTCTGCTACTTCTTCCCTTCCATAAAGGTCTTGTAGCTTGTCCCAAATATATTTTGTTGATGCACATGATCCCACCTTGGATTTCACTGAATCTGTCAATCCATCCAGGATTGTATCTATTGCCAATTGTTGTTCCTTTTTGCTTCCTTCTGAGCTGCAGTCTTTGGTTTCTTCAAAGCATTGTATCCTGAAGCAACTGAGAACCAAACATCTGCCCCAAGATATTTCAATTAAGTTTTGATTCTATTACTCCAGTATTCAAAATTGCTTCCATCAAATGGTGGAATCCCATTTGGAATGTTGTCTTCCATTTCTACTTAGGATATTCCTTCCAGTGGTTAAACTGTACTGAAGGTAACCCGCTCTGATACCAATTGTTGATGATGAGAGGGGGTGAATTAGTATCAAGTACAATTTAAAAATAAAAAAATCAACTTATACTTAAACCATTCAATTATATCCAATGCGCAATGAACAATAATATAAGAGTTATACCAATACACCACAAAACACCATGCACAATATCTGAGAAATAATCAATAATTATTGTTCAAGGGAAGTAATGACTTTCAAAGGTAGCTCCAACTTCCAAATATAAAGGGAGGCATAAACCTCCAAAAGGAGGATACAATCATACAATATCAAGAGAGGGTTGACCTCTCCATACTTTCCTCTTCCTTCCACCCAAGAATATATGAGAGATAATAAAACTTTACAATAAATTATAATCATCAACCAACCATCACATAGAACCTAATAATGCTTCGTGAGACTTCTTCAACTTCTGCAATTCTTCACTTCTTGGAATAATTTGATCATGTAGATAATATTACTCAATGTATTCTATGAAACTCCTCCAAGTTTCACTCTTTGAATCCTCCCCAAAAACAAGTTATAGAGAGAATGGTAGACCTTATTCAATTATGGTTTATTCAGGAGAGCGAACTTGTACAGAATGCCCTACACTCAATATTTAACATCATATTTTGGAATTCGCACACAAGAAACTATAACACATACTCTTTCCAATGAAATTGGTCTCACTTCATTTGGATTATCTACGAAGAAGTTATGTGTTAAGAACCAAATATCAATATAGCATAGAAAAACCTCAAAAAAGGTACTCAACGCATTGAAAAAGATATAATTTCAGATAATAAGCCTCTTCGAGGGGGAAACCTCCTTTTACCCCACTTAAATGTTCAAGTACAAGATGATTCAAAATGAAAATGTCTCCTTGGTATATATAGGAGACTAGGAGGT
>ML797059.1:295846-312560 GCA_009831015.1 Picea engelmannii
AATTTCAGATAATAAGCCTCTTCGAGGGGGAAACCTCCTTTTACCCCACTTAAATGTTCAAGTACAAGATGATTCAAAATGAAAATGTCTCCTTGGTATATATAGGAGACTAGGAGGTATAATTAAAACTAATGGCCTAAAGAAGACATAAATAAAATAAAATTACTAATATAATATGCCCCAATTAAGGGGTAATAAGCCAATATTAGGGCTTAACATTATGAGTGTGTTACCCGGAACACCTGTTTATGACTTAGAACACATCACCAAAAGACTTCATCCTCCCTTGAAATCTGGCCTTCTTTACTTCATATTTCCTCTAAAATTCGACTTGTGTGTATTTAAAATGAATGTATAATGATATATATGTATACCCTTTATGTCACTTCCTTTGAACATTAGTCTAACCTGACACTTTCTTATTTTGTAATTATTTTCTTTAATTATCTTCAGGGCCGACCTGTACTTCCTTCTTCAATTCACTTTGTCATCTTCAAAAATTCATTTCTCCTCAACCATGAGGATCCACGTGGCGTGCCACCTACCATTGGAAACAACATGATGTATACTATCCATCCATGGGTTTTGTGTCTACATGTGCATTTTCCTTCATGTCCAAATACCTTCATCAATCCTGCGATCCAAAACCAATGACTACGGTTGACATCAATGACAACAACCAATCTTCCAATAGTGTACGCATTCAAAATTTTCCTTAATGGATACATCAAGGAACTATTTGGACATGTTAATGTATAGCACCTCCAATCTATTATACTCAATGATGTTTGAGTACTAATATACAAACCCTCCATTAGAGATATTGAACAGTCAGAACCAATTGAGTTCTGAAATATAGATGAGGAAGGTTGACCTAAATTTCCCAAAGGGAAGCTATGTTTCATAGGTCCTAAGGAGAATGATGTATATTTACAAGAACTGAATGATGGAATAACATCATATATAAAAATGTTGAAAGATGATATTGACAATGAGGATTCATCGAGTTTTACAAAGGAATGGAAAAATAAAGCAGTGTATTGGAAAATATTTATTGATTACATTAGATGAAATCTGCAATGATCACACAATAGTGGAAGGAAGTGATTCATCTTCTAAGAATTTCTAACCTCAGACAAGGCAAGTTGTTGATGTTGATCGTAATGCACTCCATATAATTTCAAGTATTATGGATGTGGATTTTGATAATGTGACAGATGAAATAGCATATGTTGGACCCAGGTGCAACAAGCCAAATCCAACATTCAATCATATGATTGATATTGAGAAACGAAAGATGTTGTTATTTATATCGATAAATGAGGATGAAGGAGAGATAATTTGGATGGAAAAATCCACCTTAGATATCTTCCAAGATTATCAAAGCGAGAATCATCATGTAAAGTTTGTTTCGTGGAAGCCTGGTTTATGGAAATACAAGGGGAAAATATTAGAACAATATTGGGTACCAAATCCTAATGACATGGAACTTGGATCTATTCCAATTATACCATAGTTTGGGCATGGATGTCAAATAAAGAACATCACAATATGAACAAGATAACTAAATGTGGTGTAGAAGTTGTACTCAATCCACTTGAGAGAATACCATGTGATTAGGTGGAGATGATTCATGAATGTAATTTTGTTCTTTGAAGGATCTATTAATATACATGAAGATACACTTTCCAATCTTTGTTGTATATCAAATATTTTATTCATATTATTTTTTGAGGAGTTTTATGTTATTTAGCACATATATGCAAAGTTTGGCTCAACTCCAATGTATTCATATGACAATGATTCATGCAAATTACATGACAAGATTCAATATTTAGCTTTTCAATGCTTTGTTTAGATCAACATAATTTCTCACTATATCAAACTTGCATAACCAAATCCAATAATGCACTTAATTTTTTTTTCTAGACTTGGTCTATTAAACCTATATTGGAGTAGCTAATTAATATTATTTTCAATATTAAGCATTTAAACACTTCATGAATAAATACTAGACACTTGCAATAGAGTCTAAAATGTGTTTTCCCTAATATTCCTTATTATATTTTATATAAATCATATTTTACTAATCTATTTCATTCTAATTCATAATCATTTGATTTTGATAATTAAACAATACAAATATACTTTTAAAATATTGTCTCTTGCATACTCTAAAGTGGTGCAAACATTGTACTAATATAATAACTTATACTTAACACAGATCCAATAGTTACTTAGTGTCAATAATCAAAATTGTTAATAATAGTAACAAACTCAATTAATATCATATTAAACAACTTTATAAGTAAGAAAATTCTTACACAATCTATTATTCATAAGTAAATTTTTGATAAACTTCACTTTAATACATAAATATAATATTTATGATAATAAAAATAATGTAAGGAATGGAAGTTTTAGAAGAACATTAAGGAGCAACCACAATTATGCATGGAAATATCATAACCATACAATATATAAGGAGCAACCACTTCCAACAAAAATATTTCTTAATTCATAGGAATGTCAACAAAAAATAATTCTTAACCCTTTTTTTCCAAGTGAAATCCATATTTTTCATTCAAGAATTTATGGAAACACTAGATTTATGGAAACACTTCATATACCTCCTTTGAATCATCATACGAAATTAAAATAACTTTGAAATTTCTTCAAATAATAATGAAGTAATTAAATTTAGCATAAGACTCTAAAAGTTACCTCGCTTCCACAATGATATTTCCAAGGCTTCTTTATTTTGTTGGGAATGCTCCAACAAGCCTACTTATTAGTCCCTGCCCTTCCGGCATGGGACTATTAGTAAACAATTTTTTGCATTTCTATTATTTATGCACACGAATTGAGGGCTATTTCATGTTTTAACATAAAGTTTTGAGTTTTGAGTTATTTCTGCATTTTTTTAGTGGTATTTCATTCGTTTATCCAAAGTTTTATCTTTAACCTCTTATTTAGCCTCATAGCCTCATATCAAATCAAGAGACTTCATAAACTGGATATACAACAATCAAGGTGAATTAATGCTAAATTTCAACTTAGCATTAATTCCCAAACATTAAATGTTTAATGTCTTTGTAAGCATAAAATCCATAACCCCCTACAATCTCTTAACTTAGCATTACCCCCTACCATCTCTATCTCTTAACTTAGCATTACCCCCTACAATCTCTTAACTTAGCATTAATTCTCAAACATTAAATGTTTAATGTCTTTGTACGCATAAAATCCATAACCCCTACAATCTCTTGACGTGGCTTTGGTGTTGGTGTCCCACAGTGGCACTTGCATGCATTTCTCACTCCCATCATGAGCATGGAGGTTACATTGCTTTGAAAAAAACCTTCTATCAACTTTTCATTTCTTACCTTCTGCTCGCCTCTGGTGCACGCTTGCAAGAGCGAGGAAAATTTCTTATCTTCTGCTCGCCTCTGGTGCACGCCTGCAAGGGCGTCATCCTCCAAGACGCACGCCTGCAAGAGCATCATCCTCTTCCTCCTCGGCTACTCACAACAGTTGATCTACCAACGCGTTTGTTGCTGGGGAGCTAGTCTTAAATGTGGCTCTCCTCAAATCGGGCACTCTGCAGAAGATGTTATTTCCATTACCACCATTAGGAAATTCTTTTGCAACTCTCTCTCTTCCTTCTCTATCAACTTTTCCAGACGTAACAAACCATTGCTATCGCTTATCCGCTTACTGTTAGACACGTTATCCTTGGCTAGCCTCCACAGTTCCCTCTCCACGGATGTCTTCAGCGCACTCGCCACGCTTCGATTCAGAGAGAGGCAAAGACGCACGCCTGCAAGAAAATACGATGGCTGACATGCCTCTTTAGCCCCATCTTTCTGGGATTGAAGTGTCCAAGCTTCGCCTGCCAGCCTTTCATCCCAGAAAATTTGGTCCACTAGAAAGTCTTCGAAGGAATCAACAAATTGCCAAGTTCTGTCGAAATCATAGTAAATCCTTCGGTGTAAACGGTAAATGTTCATGCCGCCACCAAGGTTTAAGTGGACAAGCTTCTCCAAATTGTCTCCATAGAGAGAGCTCTGGAACGAACATGGAAAGGGTCGATTCGCATCGCAACTATCTGGCTGGAAGTCAAGAGATTTTCACGTTTCAATTCCCTTCTGTTGATGAGCACCTTTTGTACTTTTTCGTGGGATCACCATTAAGAAATTTTGGGAATTGTACAATAACTCTTATTGGGTATGCTTTATATTCACTTGTAGCGACTTACGTATTGAATTTCAATCGAGTACTATAACTAGTAAATCTGAAGTAGTTAAGTTGTAGCTTGAATTTGGGTATTATAATATCGATGGATCCATAACCATCGCTCCATTTGTATACTGTAAAAACACAATCATTATTTCAAGCCCGCGAATTTAAATTCTGAATATAGTATTTATTTTAAGAAATTGAACTGCACAAAAAAGAAGAAGACCATAGCATATTCTGAATATAGTATTTATTTTAAGCAATTGAACTGCACAAAAAAGAAGAAGAAAAAAAAAATATATATATTCATTTTCATGCTCAGTCCATTTGCAAGCCGCGAGGAGATTTTTGTTTTTAGAGAGAATCGAATCCGAGCGATAAAAATATCATCACCTTCACTTCACTTTTAGATAAGTTAAATCGACTTGAAATATGGAATATTTGAGTCATCTGATGTAAGTATGCCCACTGGCTCTCAGCTCTCGGAAAAGACCTTCGAGCAAAGACCTCCCAGCGATGACCCCTGCAGAGACCTGACCGGATTGGTCGAGTGTGTCAAGGCCCTGGAGTTTACGGGTAATAGTAGTCATGGTTTTCCATATCTCACACCTCAACACCGCTCTCCACTTCACTCTGAAACCAGACCCCCTCGCGCACGCCTGAAACACAAAGCTTACTTCTCCACCAACAACCCTAAAAACACCCCAGAGGCCAGAAGGACAAAAAGAACGAACGAATAGCAACATGAGGAAGTAAAACCAGTTGATAGCAACGCAAGCAAGAGTCATAGCAGCGATAAAGCCATAGACAGCCACCCACGTAATTTCCATGCAAAATCATGGTATGACAAATGGAGGAAATACCGGGAACAGCGAGATGGACACGGGTCACTTGAGAAGGCTCTAGTCACAACTTTTTCACAGCATAGATGCTCAGACCTATGGAGAGCTAGTCATCTTTAAATTAGAAGTGAATACAATACTGCTATTGTATTTGGAAAGGTAAGATGAAGGTAGGAAAGGCTTGGTGAGGAAATTCTTCTTCTTGTCGACAACCCTCATCAAATTAATGTTCTATGAATAACTCAAAGCATCAGATTGGAGCTGTAAGGTTGCATCAATATTTTGGCTTGGAGGAGGCAGAACTAATTGAGGCAACTACGGACAAGTGATAGAAAATGAGCTTCAGAAAATTCTTAAAGGGGAAAACTTCTGTGCTCATACAATGGCTCTATGTGATTTGGTACAATGGCTCTATGTGATTTGGTAGATTGCTAGGGACACCACCTTTGTAAATTTCGTCTATTATCTCTGCCAAATGGCCATGAAAGGCCAACTAAATTTTGTATTCTGAAGGAACACAAACATTCAGTATGACATTTCACTCAGTTAGAACATGGAGACAGGCAACCGGATGTTATACACATATCTAAAAAGTTATTTGATAATGAAAGTAACATAAATATCAATGGAAATTTAATGGAAGTTAGGGCTCCTCTACTGCCCAGCCTTCCATCTAACACGTCGACGTCTACGACAATGAATGAATGTGAATAAGACTTTTTTTCTATCATAATTAATATCCCACACTCAGATTTGGAGACTTGTCTACAAATATTTTTGCCTTCTTAGCAGGGACTTATAGATTATTTTGTTCATTTTGTTTTTGGTAAATACCACCAAATTATCCAATGGTAATTTGAGACCCATATCCCTCCCTTTTATGGGAGGAATTGGAAATTATATACAATAGAATTCTCAGGCCAACACTTAGGTGAGTAAAATTGGATTCATATACAAATCCATCTTCATTAAATGACCAAATTAACCAAATATACCAAAACATAAAAAAAAATATTAAACAAATACATTATATCTAATAGAAATAGTTATAAGATTTCTCTTGCCATCATCTCCTTTCCATGGTTAACGCTCATGGTGCCAACCTGATTCCTCCAAGCTACAATTTTATATGTAGAATATAATCAGTATGGACTTTACCATCTACTATAAAACATTCATATTAATAACACCATCCACAAGAAAACATCCAAATTAGTGTTACTAGCTTCCTTCTAGATTCCAATTACCATTTCAATCTAGCATTTTGTTCTCTAAGAAATTTTTGGCATCATTTACTTCTCCTCTAGGTCACACCCTAAAACCATGAAGTATTTCTTCTATTTAGAAAAATCATAGGGTGTTATAGGATTGTGTAAAACCCTCATTAGAACCATTTCCATACTACATACTTTTCATTAAGTCCTAGATTCATTAATGTCATTAGTATTTCTTAAGTGAGAACCAATACATTACTAAATCAATGAGAAGGATTTGATCCATAAATTTCAATTTGAAATCTTATGATTAAGGATAACTCACATGCATTCATTAATAAGTTATCAATAATAATATACTCATCATGATAATTACAAATAAACTTACTTTTCAACTATAAATCATCCATTATTTCCAGTTGATAATGATAATTACTCTTCTTCTTTGATGCCTTACTTCTTAGCTATAATACACATGAAAAATATGTATGGATTATTGTCTTCTAAATATGATATCCAATACCATATATTAATAACCCACTAAATCCACTTTAATGAAAACTTATATCAATTTTAAATTTAATTATCATTTATGTAGATATTTCAAACCTCAATCCATAAAATATGTAGAAACTAATGTTTAAAATACTTGAATGAATGGATTGATATGTTATTTGATCAAAAACCTTCATTGAATCTCATAAACAACCTCAATCCATAAAATATGTAGAAACTAATGTTTAAAGTACTTGAATGAATGAACTAATATGTTACTCGATCAAAAAACTTCATTGAATCTCATAAACAACCTCAATCCATAAAATATGTAGAAACTAATGTTTAAAATACTTGAATGAATGGACTAATATGTCAATGGATCAAAAACCTTCACTGAATATCATAAACAAACTCAATCCATAAAATATGTAGAAACTAATGTTTAAAATACTTGAATGAATGAACTAATATGTTACTGGATCAAAAACCTTCACCGAATCTCATAAACAACCTCAATCCATAAAATATGTAAAAACTAATGTTTAAAATACTTGAATGAATGAACTAATATGTTACTGGATCAAAAAGCTTCACTGAATCTCATAAACAACCTCAATCCATAAAATATGTAGAAACTAGTGTTTAAAATACTTGAATGAATGGACTAATATGTTACTCGATCAAAAACCTTTACTGAATCTTATAAAAAACAGTCAAAATTGTTTTCCTATAACCTATTTGTTTGCCCTGGGTTGTTAAAGGAAGCGAAGATCAAGGAGGAAGAGGTGAAATGTGAACTTCGTGGAAGACACAGTGACTGATACTGGGTCGAAGTGACCAAAATGGCAGAAAAGATGGAGCGAAGCCCGAGAAAGCAAGTCATTGAACGAGGAGATCGATAATGACAGATAAGCAAGGAAGAAGGACCATGGACAACCCAGCAAGTGGAAAAATCCATCGTTAGATGCTTTGGAGCACCGCGTGAGAAGGAAGAAAACACAAGTTGGCGACGCCCTGAAAATACAGGTCAAGTTGACCTAGGGTTTTAAACATCTAGGGTTCTGGTATCTAGGGTTTTGGACACCTGTGTTTCGGCCTAAGGTTGTCGGTGAGCCATTGTAATGTATAGATAGAGGTTTAAAGGGCCTAGGTTGGGTTGGTACTTTTGATTGATACTTTTGGGTTGGTACAATATTTTTGTGAGCTAGATGTATTATTGATGTGAGTAAGTATTGTATCGAGAGAGAGAGAAGTGTTGAGTACGAGAGCCTTCTGGATTGTAATATCTTCAGCTCGGTGCGAAGATCAACCCTGCAGCTGGGTGCGTAGGGAGAGGAAAGAAACATAGGAGAAGAGATGAGATCTGCTAGCTAAGAGCATAGACAAGAACTGTATGCTTTACCCAAATATAATATAGCACAGTTCTGTGGACGTAGCACTAGAGAGAGGGCGAACCACGTATATTTGGTGTTGTGTGTGATTGGTACTTTGTTTCTGTCATTTATATATTGTTATTACATTGTTGTGGAGGATTTGATAGATATATGGAATATATTAAAGCTGATAAGTGATATATGAATGTTGTGTTTCTTTTATGTTAGGTCCACTTGATATTCCCTTTGGTTGTAGACATCTCTATCCTGTAACCCCCTCATAACTGCTTCGAGTGAGACTGCATATGCTTTGCAGGTGTTTCCGAAAGGTTCAATAGTTAGGGCTTGTTGGTGCGCTCTTGGAGCTGAACCCTAGGTTTGCCCCTGTTCCAACAAATGGTTCTGTTGTCGGGACAAGAATCTTCTTGAGGGAATGTCAAGGTGGTTTCCATCGCAGACAAAAACTCAAAAGTGAATAGAAAATCAAGAAAAGGACTTCGTTGAAGCCCAAAACAAGAACCCTAATCTTTGTTCAGAGGACTGGTTGGAGAAATATATCTTTACCAATATACATGAAATATTCTTTGGAGGAATCTATCAGGAGTTGTATGAGTGGCTAGGTAGATTAGCAGATACCCAGTTCGAGATCTTATCTAGACATCTTGTGGTTTGGACGTCGGAGTTGATCAGGAGGGTTAAGAAAGATGATAGCACTGTATCATGAGTATTAGATCATTGGTTCGATAATACCATTGGAGGGTACATCACAGAGTTTGTTGTTGACAACGTTGAATCATACAGCCAAGCTGAGAGATATTTCTTTAAGGTACCCAGAGGAAAATTTTTACAATTCCTGAAGCTGAGACTCAAGATGTTTTTGCATGAGAAGAACATATTGAAGATACAATAGATTGGTTGGATCCGGAAAGGCTAATGTTCAAAAATTCGGACAACAACCGCGACACAGAAGCTGAATATAGGCGCAGTGGGAGAGTATTCAGATAATTTCATCTCGCGGACCTGTTTAAGCAGAACTACGGGGAGGAGGGTTTCTACAGTGGAGAAGAAGTAGATCTGATGGACAAAGAACATTCAAAACCCACTGTTACAGAGGAAGGACAAGCTGAAGAGCTTCACCAAAGATAACTTGAAAAATCATAAACCACGCAGACCACTGAAGTAAGTACTATTATCCTTCCTGTTGATTCAGCAGTAAGCAACCAGAGTAATCCCAGTCACCAGAGTATCCAGAGCACTGTCAATAATATTCCACCACATATTCAGTCAGGAACCCCAGGAAGATCTATGGCAGATGAGATGAGGCTTCCTATATCTAGGGGAGATGGATCTAAATATCTTGATCAACACTGGTTCCTATGTGAAGCCGTATGGAATATTAAGAATGTCACAAACGAAGCTATCAAAAGAATCCAGTTTAGTACCACTCTAAGGGATTATGCACTGAGTTGGTACATGAAGCTTGTCCAAGGACTTGCATAGCCTAAACCACTGAATCAGATCAAGAACACGCTAATTGCAAAGTTCAAGAAACCTAAGTTGGAATCACAATGTATCACAAAGATGAAAGAGATCAAGCAGAAAGTGGTCGAACCTATTTGGGAATTCGATCAGAGATTCAAAACCTTGACATACCGATTGAATTTTCAGATCCCAGACGAACATAATAAAGAATGGTTCATTGTTTCCATCTTACCACACATCAGAGTCCATCTGATGCAGCAGAAGATTTCTGCACAGGCTGAGGCATTGGAAATCCCCATGAAGCTAGAATCAACCCCTATGGGAGAATCCAACTCAAGTATGAGTCAAATCTTGATTCATTTTACTAGTTTGTCTTTGTAGGTCAAAGATATGAAGAAAGACAAGGGAAAATATAAAAGAGAAGACATCTGGTGTGTCAAATGCAGATCAGAAGGCCATGGCAAGGAAAACTTCCCTCTATTCAACGAATACTTGGCTTCTGGAGCCCTGAGCCCTTTGAAGCAGGTCACTTTACCCTGGTGCGAGGTATGCAGAAACAAACATTGTACTGGCAAGTGCTATTATATGCAGAAGTATGTTCAGACACCTATGAATTTGTACTGTACATTATGTAAGTCTGTAGGGAATGATGATAGGGATTTTAGGGCTTATGATCTCATGCATGAAAGGTCAAGATACATATATAAGATCCAAGGTGAAGTACAACAAGAAGGAAACACTACATAGTATAACTCCTGGGAGAGGAAACTTCAATCCTCGTGGTGGATTCAGAGGAAGAGGACGAGGAGGAGGAATGAGCAGAGGCCGATGACAAATCATCTGTTATAATTGCGCACAACCAGGACACCTTGCAAGGGATTGTCAGAACCCTTGTACCACTTGCATCTATTGCAACTCATTTGACCATGTTATAGAGGATTGTCCTCTATTGCTAGCTAAATTCCAGGAAAAACAAGGACCTCAGCAAAACCCACAAGTGAAACTGATCTATGTTGAACCTCGTGGAAAAGACCCCCGAGTAGTTGATATAAACAGAGGATGTGTTGTTAAAAGAGAAGACAGACTGACCCAAGGGAAGACTACAGAAGATTCAAGAATCAGAAAAGATGCAGAGAACACCCAAACCTTTGATGCAAATAAAGAAAGATAAACATTTGAGGAAGCACGAAAAGAATTCAGAGGGGACCAAGGTTCCTCATCAAAGACAAGACCAGAAGTAAGAGAATATGGAATGCCTCGAGCATTTTATTAGTCTGCTTCACCAGGAGAAGGAAAAGAGGTAAGCAAGCTCATGGAATTTTTACATACTTGTATTAAATTGATTCAGGATGAAAGAGTTATCCAAGAGTTACAAAATTTAATCAGACAATATGAGCTAGGAAAGATATATCCCTTATTGAATAGGGMARTACACCAGATCRGTAAGAAGAGAAGGACAAATAAGGAATTACATCTGAATGCTCAAATAGGAGAGTATGAGATAGACTATGTGGTCATCGACTTAGGGTCAKAGCTCAATGTCATGACRAAGAAAACTTGGGCACATATGGGAAAACCGAAGTTGATCTATTCCCCTATCAGGCTTAGGATGGMTAATCAACAAGTTGTCAACCCATTTGGACGATTGGAGCATGTCCCTGTGGRCATTGATGGAGTAAGAACGTTTACAGATTTTGAGGTAATTGAAATAGTTGATGACAGTTKCCCTTACCCTGTGYTGTTAGGAATTGATTGGGCCTTCAATAACTTTAYTGTTGTTGACTTAAAAAAAATACATATGACTTTTGAGAGAGATGGCCTTAGGGTCATTGCACCTTTATATCTCGATGAAGGTCAGGGATACACAGAGCCCATCAGAGAAGAAGACTGTGCATATGAACTAGAAAGCATCTACAAGGTAACTGCAASACAATAGGACTACATTAATCCTACAGCTGATGGGAACTTAAGCTGGCGAAGTTAGAGCGCATGTTCATTAGACTCAGAAKAAGCACTGSAGAATTGGAAGAACAAGATGTATGACGTATCTACAAGGAGATGTGCTAGATTAACCAGAGAAGCTTGTTGGATCATCACAATAGTAAGTAACTTACCCACATTTTATGGTATAAGTCCATTAGAAGCCTTCCTATCAGACTTTGAAGTAAGTGTACCAACACAATAGAGATTGTTGGTAATGGATGAGGCCTTGAGAGCCACACCAGCAATATGGTGGGGGACACATAAACACAGCATCACGGAATGGGTACAATGTCGTACCCTGATGACATCGTGGTTCTCAACGCAAGCAGAAGGTTGTGAAGTTCGCTACATAGGTTGAAGTTGTCCAAAGGACCATGTGCAAAGCTGTGAGGAAGCCTAGAGAAACATTCCTCAAGAACAATGGGTGCACAAATTCATTAACACACTAGACACAACACCTATTAATTGGTACCTCCAAGCAGAGTTGTGCCTCATCACTATGGATTGGGAAGGTATGAATCAGAATTTTATAACTACATTCTTGTTTGAAAGTCAATTTACTTCAGTCAATCAAGCACTACAGATTGTCAGACATAGAATACTTGAGGATTCCTTTATCCCTTCTTTAGAACAAGAAAATGATGAATGGACTGTGCCTCTCCAAAAACTGCAAGGTTGTTACAACATTAATGCGGATGAAGATGATGATCCTAGGAAAGTAAACATTGCATAAATAGAAGGCCAGAGAGATGTGGAAGGACCAGGCATTAAGCCACCATTTATTAGACAATCGATCAAGATTAAGAAAGTCAATATTGGGACAGAGCAGACACCAAAGTTTGCAAATGTTGGAGATTAATGGGATGTTGCTACCATTGACAAAATTACAGAATTACTGCATGAATATCAGGACTTGTTTCCAACCATGTTTATTGATATGAAGGGAATCAAAGGACCTATGGGAGATATGAGGATCCCTTTAAATCCAGATGCAAGACCGGTCAAATAGAGACCTTACAGATTGAACCGTAGATATAAGAAAAAAGTGAAGATTGAGCTTGACATAATGTTGGAAGCGGAGATTATAGAACCTGTGGAAGAACCTGATTGGATTAGCTCGATGGTGGTACAAGACAAGAAGACAGAAGAGATCAGAATATGTGTAGACCTCAGGAAGTTCAATGATGCCTTCTTACATGACCCATTCCCTACACCATTAACTGATGAAGTGTTAGATAACGTGGGAGGCCAAGAGGTATATTCTTTTACAAATGGATTTTTAGGATACCATCAGATCCGGATCGCCAAGGAAGATCGCCACAAGACTACATTTGCAACAGAATGGGGATCCTATATATACACAGTAATTCCATTCAGATTGAAGAATTCCTCAACCATCTTTTCCAGAGTGGTGGTCGAAGCGTTCTAAGAATTTTTGCATAAATGTTTAGAAGCATATTTTGATGATTGGACTGTTTTTAGTTTATTAAATAATCATATTGAATGTCTAAGGCTAATGTTGGACAAATGCAGGCAGTGTCAAATTGCCTTGAATCTAAAGAAATGCATTTTCTTCTCACTGTTTGGGTTTCTATTAGGACACATCGTATGTAATCAAGGATTACTGGTAGATCCATCCAAGATCTCTATTACAGTTGATCTACCCCCTCCTACAACAGTTAAATAGCGACACACTGCGTTGGGACACACAAGCTACTACAGGAAGTTCATTAAGGGATATGCTCAGATTACAGCACCCATGGAGAAGCTATTGAAAAAGGATTGTCAGTTTAGTTGGACTGAAGAATTCCAGCAGAGCTTCGACACATTAAGAAAAAAAATGGTTACTGTACCCATTTTAGCTTTTCCATATTGGACCAAGGAGTTTCATGTACATGTCGATGCGTCTTCCATTGCTTTAGGAGTTGTATTAGCACAGTCGAGAGAAGGAGATATTGACCACCCTCTAGCTTTTTCTAGCAGGAAGCTATCAACTGCTGAGATTAACTACACCACCACTGAGCGAGAAGGGTTAGCTATGGTGTACGCACTGCATAAATTCTACCACTACTTGTTGGGAGGACACTTTAAAATGTTTACTGATCACTCTGCATTGAAATACCTAGTCAACAAGCCAGTGTTGGGGGGAATAATATGCAGATGGATTCTTTTATTTCAGGAATGTGATTTTGATATCATAGTAAATCTAGGAAGAATAAACAAGGGTCCTGACCACTTGTCGAGGTTGGAACATGGAGAAGATCCCACTAATTTGGAAGATACATTGTCGAACGCACAACTACTAGCCATTAGAAATATCGATGACCACTTCGCAGAAATAGTCCAGTTCCTATCGACAGAAATGGCACCTAGTGAGTATACAATTCCACAGAGGAAACAACTAGTAGTGTGCGAAGCAGACTTCTCACTTATAGCTGGGCATCTATACAAAATGGGCCCGGATGAGATATTGCGAAGGTGTGTTATGGAGGTAGAACGACCGCTGATCCTTGGAGAAGCTCATGAAGGCATCGCAGGAGGACAATATGTAGGTAAAGAAACTGCGCAGAAGGTTCTTAGAGCTAGCCTTTGGTGGCCTACCTTACATAGAGATGCTAAAGACTATTCCAGAGCCTGTGATGTATGCCAAAGAGTTGGGAAACCGTCCAGAAGAGATGAAATTCCATTAGCACCACAACTGACCCTATAAGCATTTGAGAAATGGGCCATTGACTTCGTTGGACCTATAAACACACCAAGAAAGCGTACAGGAGCAAGGTACATCATCACTGCGACAAAGTACTTGACCAGATGGGCTGAAGCAAGAGCAGTCAAGGACTGTAGTGAAACTACAGCTGCGTGCTTCATATTTGATGGCATTATAACCAGGTTTGGATGCCCAAAGATCCTTATGAGTGATCAAGGTACACATTTCATCAATAATACAGTTGAAGCCCTGACTGATGAATTTGCAGTCCACTATCAAAAGAGCACACCGTACCATCCACAAGCCAATGGGACAGTTGAAGCATTCAACAAGATTTTGGAAACAGCGTTAACCAAGCTTTGTTGTGTGAACAGGGATGATTGGGATTTAAGAGTACCAACAGTATTATGGGCCTATAGAACCAATTGCAAGAAGTTAACAATGCAGACCCCTTTTAAGTTGGTTTATGGTCTCGAAGCTGTTGTTCCAATGGAGTATTTGGTACCAAGCCTGAGAATTGTTTCCTTTACAGGTATGGATGACACTGGAGTTGTTCAAGAGAGGCTTGCGCAGTTGGTCGAACTTGAAGAAGACAGATTTATTGTAGGATTCCATCAGCAAGTAAAGAAGGAAAGAGATAAGGCATACCATGACAGGCACATCAAGAAGAAGGCATTTAGACAAGGAAATCTAGTGTTGGCTTATGGCAACAAGTTCATTAAGCATCTTGGGAAGTTTAGAACGCATTGGCTAGGGCCATACGAGATTGTTTATGTTACAGAGGGGGGAGATGTGCAACTGAAAATGTTGAATGGAGAATGGAAGGAAGGATTAGTGAATGAGAGTCGGCTGAAGTTGTACTATGAAAATCAACTGCCTCTCAGCTCTCAGTAAAATCAAGAAGATCAAGGGTCTAGGTACCAAGTGTAGTTGAAACTGGGTACCAGACATGGAAAATACATTATGCACAAGGAGGAAGAGGAGGCATAAAGCAAAAAGAAAAGGCTGCACTACACAGTCCGAAAATAAAATACAACAGAAGAGTTAGATCGAAGTGCCTCGGAACAATTCACAGGTGAGTGTTGGGGGCCTGATGGCCCTGAGTTGTTAAAGGAAGCGAATATCAAGGAGGGAAAGGTGAAATCCGAACTTCGCGGAAGACATAGTGACTGATACTGGGTCGAAGTGAGCAAAATGGTAGAAAAGTGGAGAAAAGCCAGAGAAAGCAAATCGTTGAACGAGGAGATCGGTAACCACAGATAAGCAAGGAAGAAGGACCGTGGGAGACCCAGCAAGTGGAAAAATCTATCGTTAGATGCTTTGGAGCACCGCGTGAGAAGGAAGGAAAGACAGGTTGGCAAAGCCCTGAAAATACGGGGCAAGTTGACCTAGGGTTTTAGACATCTAGGGTTTTGTACACCTAGGTTTCAGCCTAAGGCTATCGGTGAGCCATTGTAATATATAAATAGAGGTCTAAAGGGCCTAGTTTGGGTTGGTACTTTTGATTGATACTTTTGGGTCAATACGATATTGTTGTGAGCTAGATGAATTTTTTATGTGAGTAAGTATTGTATTGAGAGAGAGAAGTGTTGAGTACGAGGGCCTTCTGGATTATAAGATCTTCAGCTGGGTGCGAAGATTAACCCTGCAGCTGGGTGCATAGGGAGGGGAGAGAAACATAGGAGAAGAGAGGAGATCGACTAGCTAAGAGCACAAACAAGAATTGTATGCTTTACCCAAATATAATATAGCACAGTTTTGTGGACGTAGCCCTAGAGAGAGGGTGAACCACGTATATTTGGTGTTGTGTGTGATTGGTACTTTGTTTCTGTCATTTCTATACTGTTATTACATTGTTGTGGACAATCTGGTAGATGTATGGAATAGATCAAAGCTGATAAGTGATATATGAATGTTGTGTTGCTTTTGTGTTAGATCCACTTGATATTCTCTTTGGTTGTAGACATCTCTGTCCTGCAACCCCCTCATAACTGCTTTGGGTGAGACTGCATCTACTTCGCATGTGTTGTTGAAAGAGCTAGTAATTAGGACTTGTTAGTGCACTCATGGAGCTAAACCCTGGATTTGCCCCTATGCCAACACTATTATTTTGTCAAACACATTGTAAAATGCTCCTAAAGACATAACTTACTTGAACCCTATATGCTATTATTTTGTCAAACACATTGTAAAATGCTCCTAAAGGCCTATAGAACTCCACTTTCTTTCATTATTAAAGATCCATGAACTCCACTTTCCTAGAAAGCTATGTTGAAGACTAAGACCAACCACGCAAGTTTTGAGTTTCATATAGGAGGCGTAGATTGTCAAGACTCTAGGGTCCACATTGGAACATTAAGGTTTTGACTTTATAGC